>WNWK01003536.1:0-164332 GCA_009830355.1 Cherax destructor
TGAGCATTGTCAGGTTCCAGTGTCTGTTCGACATATCCTGTTGGACTGCCCACTCTATCAACGAGCACGCAGAATTTACCTTCAACGACGTCTTCGCTCTGCGGCCCTTTCTTTACCTTCCCTTCTTGCAGATGGACCCTCCTTTAATCCTGACTCTCTTGTTGACTTTTTGACAGAAACTGACTTACTACACAAACTCTGAAGATTATACCTCTAGCACCTCCCTCAGTCCCTTCTACCTCGATCTCTTGCTACCCTCCTCCCCTGCACTACCCACCGTCATCAAGCACTCCATACCCTACTAATCGTCCATCTCCCTCTTACAACTCACTCTCCCTGCATCCTACAATAACCTGCAGCGCTGTATAACCCCTGTGGTTTAGCGCTTCTATTTGATTATAATAATAATAATGTAATATAACCTCTGGACTTCTGTTGCTAACACTTCTTGATATAAATCCCAGTAATCTATTTGCCTTATTACGTACGCTTAGGCATTGCTGTCTTGGTTTAAGGTTGCTGCTTACCATCACCCCCAAGTCCTTCTCACAATCTGTATGGCTAAGTTCTACGTTATTTAACTTATAAGTGCTTAGGTTATGGACACTCCCAAGCTTCAGAACCTTGCATTTATCTACATTGAACTGCATCTGCCACTTTTCTGACCACGAATTAAGTTTGTCTAAATCTTCCTGAAGTTCTATGACATCTATGTTTGAATCAATTATCCTACCTCTCTTCGTGTCGTCGGCGAATTTGCTCATATCACTAGTAATTCCCTCGTCAAGGTCATTGATATATTTATAAATAACAATGGGCCTAAGACTGATCCTGTGGAATACCACTTGTTACAAGTCCCCATTCGGATTTAACCCCATTTATGCACACTCTCTGCTTCCTATTGGTGAGCCATGACTCGATCCATGACAGCACTTTTCCCCCAATGCCATGAGCTGCCACTTTCTTTAACAGTCTCTGGTGCGGTACTCTATCAAAGCCTTACTAAAGTCTAAATAAACAATATCGAATTCTTTATCGTGATCAAAAGCTTTAGTGAAGAAGGTTAATACATTAGATAGGCAGGAACGGCCCCTCGTGAATCCATGCTGAGTATCATTAATCAAATTATGCCTATCGAGATGGCTTCAATAATATCAGCTATAATTGACTCTAGTAATTTGCCTACAATTGAGGTCAGGCTTATTGGGCGGTAATTTGACGGTAGTTACTTGTCCCCTGCTTTAAAAATAGGAATTACATTAGCCATCTTCCACATATCAGACACTACACCTGTTTGAAGAGATAAATTAAAAATGTTAGACATTGGTTCACAGAGTTCCATTTTGCATTCCTTAAGAACCCTTGCAAAAGCTCATCAGGCCCCGGGCGATTTATTTTGTTTCAGTCGGTCTAGTTGTTTCATAACCATTTCGCTAGTGACTGTGATATTACATAATTTATCTTCTTCTGGGCCTCTGTAAAAATTTATTTCTGGGATATTATTAATGTCTTCCTGTGTGAAAACCGAGAGAAAATAATTATTAAAAATAGAGCACATATCATTCTCCTTGTCAGTAAGATGCCCAAAGTTATTTTTAAGGGGACCTATCTTATCCCTAACTTTTGTTCTATAAACCTGGAAAAAACTTTTTGGGATAGTTTTTGAATCCCTAGCAACTTTAATTTCATAGTCCCGTTTAGCTTTTCTTATTCCCTTTTTAACGTCCCTCTTAATGTCAGTATACTGATTTATAGGATGACCCTCACCTCTTTTTATGCGCCTATAAATTCCTATCTTCTGCCCTAAAAGATATTTGAGCCTATTATTCATCGATTTTGGGTCATTTCTACTTGATCTAATTTCTTTATACAGGATAAATGTTCTTTGGGCAGCCTGTATAGTGCTAAGTGATCTGTTCTTAGCTCAGAGAGGACGTGTCTAGGGTTCTCTGTGGACTGAACCACTTTTGCTTTGTGAAGTGAACTAAGATGCCCCCTATTGAGCAACTTTACCAGCAGCTAAGGAGGAATTGAGGTAGTGAAGCTTGAGATACGGCGATTGAGGAGGAAAACAAGAGGATTCGTAGTAGTCCTCCTGTTGTGAGTCCTCAGGTCAAGAAGGGAACCTGGGCAGTGGCCGGACAGCATGGGACGAAGTTGAAGATCAAGAAAACGAATGGAGAGGTAGTAATGACAAGAAGAAAGAGACTGCTGTGGAAACTTGAACTCCTTTTCTGTGCTACCAGACGAATGTGAGTCGACTACTGGGAACGTCACTGAACGGTACCAAGGAAGGTAAAAACATTGTTGTTGTTGGGGATAGCCAAGTTAGATATATGGATAGGGCCTTCTGCTTGAAAGATAGGAGTAGGAGACAGAGGGTTTGCTTTCCTGGGGCTGGGATGGAAGACATTGTTAGCCGGCTTGACAACATCATGCATGGTAATGGGATCAATCCTATTATCTGCCTCAGTGCTGGAGGCAATGATGTAGCTAAGCGTAGAAGTGAGGATTTAGTTAGTAGGTATAAGGCAGCAATAGACATCATTAGGAAGAAGGGAGGGAGCCCTGTTATATGTGGCATTTTGCCAAGAAGGGTGTTGGAAATGAATGGCTGTCCAGAGCGATTGTTATAAATTGCTGGCTGGACAAACACTGTAAGGATAATGCAGTCCCATTCATTGACAACTGGGACCACTTCTATGGCCGAAATGACATGTATGCCAGGGATGGGGTTCACTTATCCAGGGAAGGTGTAGGATTTCTCGCTAGCTCAGTTGAGGATGTTTTAGGGCTTTAAACTAGGATTAGTTAGAGGTATGGGTTTAGGAATGGTAAATAATGAGGGCCAAAATATTGATATCATAAATCTTAACAATAACAGTAATCGAGTGACACAGGGTAATGATAGTAACAGCAATTGTGTAAAACAAAAGCTGAAAAAGGTTCACAAGAAGATACATAATCAATGTATTTTATACTAACTGTCGAAGCGCCAGAAATAAAATTAACGAATTACGTTTGGTAGCATGTGCTGGGAACTTTGATGTCATTGCAATAACTGAAACATGGTATAATACCAAGAGTCGGGATATGATTGCTGAGTGTCATATTCAGGGGTTTAAGTTGTTTCATGTAGACAGATATAATGGGAAAGGGGTTGGAGTTGCATTGTATGTACGAGAAAATATAAATTACTGCATAAAAACAGGCATAAAAATAGATGGATCATTAACAGAATCTGTTTGGGTAGAGTTTCTAGAAGGTCAAGAAAAACTGATTCTAGGTGTAATATACCGACCTCCAGGCTTGGATCACGATAGAGGGAGACTTCTTTGGGACGAAATTGTTAGGGCTTCTAGGCACAATAACGTTGTGATAGTAGGGGATTTTAATTTTAGTCAAATTGACTGGACTTCTTTGACCGGTAATCTGGAGTCCAGTGACTTTATGGAAGTAGTTCAGGACTGTTTTCTGAAGCAGTGTGTGATAGAGCCTACCAGAGGTAATAATTTGCTCGACCTAGTCTTGTCAAATAAAGAAACTCTTGTAAATAATCTGGAGATCACTGAAGAGCTTGGAGCTAGTGATCACAAATCCATTACTTTTAATATTACATGGGAGTACGAGAATAGGGATAATACGGTAAAAGTTCCTGATTTTCGTTCTGCCGATAGACTGAAGATAGACTTAGAGCATTGAATCTCCACTCTCTTACCTTACACTTGTCCACATTGAACTTCATTTCCAACACCCCTTCTTGGCAAAATGCCACATATAACAGGGCTCCCTCCCTTCTTCCTAATGATGTCTATTGCTGCCTTATACCTACTAACTAAATCCTCACTTCTACGCTTGGCTACATCATTGCCTCGAGCACTGAGGCAGATAATAGGATTGATCCCATTACCATGCATGATGTTGTCAAGCCGGCTAACAATGTCTTCCATCCCAGCCCCAGGAAAGCAAACCCTCTGTCTCCTACTCCTATCTTTCAAGCAGAAGGCCCTATCCATATATCTAACTTGGCTATCCCCAACAACAACAATGTTTTTACCTTCCTTGGTACCGTTCGTCGTGACGTTCCCAGTTGTCGACTCACATTCGTCTGGTAGCACAGAAAAGGAGTTCGAAGTTTCCACAGCAGTATCTTTCTTCTTCGTCGTTACTACCTCTCCATTCGTCTTCTTGATCTTCAACTTCGTCCCATGCTGTCCGGCCACTGCCCAGGTTCCCTTCTTGACCTGAGGACTCGCAACAGGAGGACTACTACGAATCCTCTTGTTTTCCTCCGTCAATCGCCGTATCTCAAGCTTCGCTACCCTCAATTCCTCCTTAAGCTGCTGGTAAAGTTGCTCAATAGGGGGCATCTTGATTCAGTCCACAGAGAGTACACTAGACACGTCTTCACTGAGCTTAGAACAGGTCACCACTGAGCTAAGAACAGGTCACCACTCAAAGAACAGGTCACCACTGCTAAGAACAGTGGTGACCGTAGGCCGTTTGGTTCCAGGTAAACATTTGACGCCATCTGTAAACAAAATATTGCGGTAGTTCCCGATGTTGCAAAGTATTGCAACATCGGGAGCAACCTCACCATTACAATCTTCCTTATTTTAAATACCAAAGTTATATTCTACATTTTCCTCCAGGGTACACTTCTTGGCTAATATATCAACTTTATCATGGAGTCATCCAATGTGTGATGGGATCCATGACAATTGTATGTAAATTCCCTTTTTCAGGATTTTTGAGTATCTGTAGTCTAATAAAATCATCTATAATTTATTCTAATAATTTGCCTACTACAGACGTCATGCTTATTGGACGCTAAATTGGTGGAATGGACTTATCGTCTGATTTAAATATTAGAACAACATTACATATCCTACATATCTCTGGACGCATTAAACATGCTGAAGAATTGAGACACTCATGTCAGATTACGCAGCTCAGTTCTGGTCTCCATATTACAGAATGGACATAAATTCGTTAGAAAACATTCAGCGTAGAATGACTAAATTAATACATAGCATTAGAAATCTTCCTTACGAAAAAAGATTGAAGACCCTAAAATTACATTCACTTGTAAGACGTAGAATGAGGGGAGACATGATCGAGGTATACAAGTGGAAAATGGGTATTAACAAAGGGGATATAAATAAGGTCTTGAGGATATCTCTCCAAGAGAGAACCCGCAATAATGGATTCATAAGAACATAAGAAGAACATAAGAAAGGAGGAACACTGCAGCAGGCCTGTTGGCCCATACTAGGCAGGTCCTTCACATTCCATCCCACCAACAGAACACTTGTTCAACCCAACTTTCAATGCTACCCAAGAAATAAGATTTGATAATTTTATTTACTCATGTGCAATTCCCACTCAAATCCAACCCCTCTCACTCATGAATTTATCCAACCTAAATTTAAAACTACCCAAGGTCCTAGCTTCAATAACCCTACTAGGCAGACTGTTCCACTCATCAACTACCCTATTTCCAAACCAATACTTTCCTATATCCTTTCTAAATCTAAACTTATCTAACTTGAATCCATTATTGCGGGTTCTCTCTTGGAGAGATACCCTCAAGACCTTATAAGAACATAAGAAAGGAGGAACACTGCAGCAGGCCTGTTGGCCTATACTAGGCAGGTCCTTCACAATCCGTCCCACTAACAGAATATTTGCTCAACCCAATTTTCAATGCTACCCAAGAAATAAGCTTTGACAATTCTACCCACTCATGTGCGAGTCCCACTCAAATCCAACCCCTCTCACTCATGAATTTATCCAACCTAAATTTGAAACTACCCAAGGTCCTAGCTTCAATAACCCTACTAGGCAGACTGTTCCACTCATCAACTACCCTATTTCCAAACCAATACTTTCCTATATCCTTTCTAAATCTAAACTTATCTAACTTGAATCCATTATTGCGGGTTCTCTCTTGGAGAGATATCCTCAAGACCTTATTTATATCCCCTTTGTTAATACCCATTTTCCACTTGTATACCTCGATCATGTCTCCCCTCATTCTACGTCTTACAAGTGAATGTAATTTTAGGGTCTTCAATCTTTCTTCGTAAGGAAGATTTCTAATGCTATGTATTAATTTAGTCATTCTACGCTGAATGTTTTCTAACGAATTTATGTCCATTCTGTAATATGGAGACCAGAACTGAGCTGCGTAATCTAGGTGAGGCCTTACTAATGATGTATAAAGCTGTAATATAACCTCTGGACTTCTGTTGCTAACACTTCTTGATATAAATCCCAGTAATCTATTTGCCTTATTACGTACGCTTAGGCATTGCTGTCTTGGTTTAAGGTTGCTGCTTACCATCACCCCCAAGTCCTTCTCGCAATCTGTATGGCTAAGTTCTACGTTATTTAACTTATAAGTGCTTGGGTTATGGACACTCCCGAGCTTCAGAACCTTGCATTTATCTACATTGAACTGCATCTGCCACTTTTCTGACCACGAATTAAGTTTGTCGAAATCTTCCTGAAGTTCTATGACATCTATGTTTGAATCAATTATCCTACCTATCTTCGTGTCGTCGGCGAATTTGCTCATATCACTAGTAATTCCCTCATCAAGGTCATTGATATATATTATAAATAACAATGGGCCTAAGACTGATCCCTGTGGAACACCACTTGTTACAAGTCCCCATTCGGATTTAACCCCATTTATGCACACTCTCTGCTTCCTATTGGTGAGCCATGACTCGATCCATGACAGCACTTTTCCCCCAATGCCATGAGCTGCCACTTTCTTTAATAGTCTCTGGTGCGGTACTCTATCAAAAGCCTTACTAAAGTCTAAATAAACAATATCGAATTCTTTATCGTGATCAACAGCCTCAAAAGCTTTACTGAAGAAGGTTAATAAATTAGATAGGCAGGAACGGCCCCTCGTGAATCCATGCTGGGTATCATTAATCAAATTATGGTTATCTAGATGGCTTCTAATAATATCAGCTATAATTGACTCTAGTAATTTGCCTACAATTGAGGTCAGGCTTATTGGGCGGTAGTTTGACGGTAGTGACTTGTCCCCTGCTTTAAAAATAGGAATTACATTAGCCATCTTCCACATATCAGACACTACCCCTTTGTTAATACCCATTTTCCACTTGTATACCTCGATCATGTCTCCCCTCATTCTACGTCTTACAAGTGAATGTAATTTAAGGGTCTTCAATCTTTCTTCGTAAGTAAGATTTCTAATGCTATGTATTAATTTAGTCATTCTACGCTGAATGTTTTCTAACAAATTTATGTCCATTCTGTAATATGGAGACCAGAACTGAGCTGCATAATCTAGGTGAGGCCTTACTAATGATGTATAAAGCTGTAATATAACCTCTGGACTTCTGTTGCTAACACTTCATGATATAAATCCCAGTAATCTATTTGCCTTATTACGTACGCTTAGGCATTGCTGTCTTGGTTTAAGGTTGCTGCTTACCATCACCCCCAAGTCCTTCTCGCAATCTGTATGGCTAAGTTCTACGTTATTTAACTTATAAGTGCTTGGGTTATGGACACTCCCGAGCTTTAGAACTTTGCATTTATCTACATTGAACTGCATCTGCCATTTTTCTGACCAGGAATTGAGTTTGTCTAAATCCTCCTGTAGTTCACTGACATCTACGTCTGAATCGATTATCCTACCTATCTTCGTGTCATCAGCGAATTTGCTCATATCACTAGAAATTCCCTCGTCAAGGTCATTTATATATATTATAAACAACAACGGGCCCAAAACCGATCCCTGTGGAACGCCACTTGTTACAGATCCCCACTCAGATTTAACCCCATTAATGCACACCTCTGCTTCCTATTGGTGAGCCATGACTCGATCCATGAAAACACTTTTCCCCAATGCCATGAGCAGCCACTTTCTTTAACAGTCTCTGATGTGGTACTCTATCAAAAGCCTTACTAAAATCCAAATAAACAATATCGAATTCTTTATCATGATCAACTGCCTCAAAAGCCTTACTGAAAAAAGTTAATAAATTAGTTAGGCAGGAACGGCCCCTGGTGAATCCATGTTGAGTATCATTAATCAAATTATGCCTATCGAGATGGTTTTCTTATGTTATCAGCTATAATCGACTATAATAATTTGCCTACAATTGATGTTAGACTTATTGGGCGGTAATTTGATGGTAACGACTTGTCCCCTGCTTTAAAAATAGGAATTACATTAGCCATCTTCCACGTATCAGACACTACACCTGTTTGAAGAGATAAATTAAAAATGTTAGATATTGGTTCACAGAGTTCCATTTTGCATTCCTTAAGAACCCTTGCAAAAAGCTCATCAGGACCCGGCGATTTATTTTGTTTCAGTCGGTCCAGCTGTTTCATAATCATTTCGCTAGTGACTGTGATATTACATAATTTATCTTCTTCTGGGCCTCTGTAAAAATTAATTACTGGGATATTATTAATGTCTTCCTGTGTGAAAACCGAGAGAAAATAATTATTAAAAATAGAGCACATATCATTCTCCTTGTCAGTAAGATGCCCAAAGTTATTTTTAAGGGGACCTATCTTATCCCTAACTTTTTTCTATAAACCTGGAAAAAAATTTTTGGGTTAGTTTTTGAATCCCTAGCAACTTTAATTTCATAGTCCCGTTTAGCTTTTCTTATTCCCTTTTTAACGTCCCTCTTAATGTCAGTATACTGATTTATAAGATGACCCTCACCTCTTTTTAGGCGCCTATAAATTCCTTTCTTCTGCCCTAAAAGATATTTGAGCCTATTATTCATCCATTTTGGGTCATTTCTACTTGATCTAATTTCTTTATACGGGATAAATGTTCTTTGGGCAGCCTGTATAGTGTTAAGAAAACTGTCATATTGATACCTCTCTTCTTCACCCCAGTCCACAGTTGATAAGTGTTCTCTAAGTCCATTATAATCTGCTAAGCGAAAATCTGGGACCATTACTGAATTATCCCTACTATCATACATCCATTCAATGCTAAAGGTAATTGACTTGTGGTCGCTTGAGCCGAGTTCCTCTGTAATTTCTAAATTATTAACAAGGGTTTCCTTGCTTGCCAGAACCAAGTCAAGTAGGTTATTTCCCCTTGTAGGTTCTGTTACAAACTGCTTCAAAAAGCAATCCTGAACTACTTCTAAAAAGTCGTTAGATTCTAAATTCCCTGTCATGAAATTCCAATCAATCTGACTAAAGTTAAAGTCCCCTAGAATTACTACGTTATCGTGTCTTGTGGCCTTAACAATTTCCTCCCAAAGTAGTCTCCCTTGTTCCCTATCTAAGTTTGGAGGACGGTAAATCACGCCTAAAATCAATTTTTCACACCCCTCTGAAAATTCTATCCAGACAGACTCTGTATGTGTTAATTCAGACTTTATACCCGTTTTTATGCAACAATTTAAATGATCACGGACATAGAGTGCCACCCCACCCTTTTTCCCGATACTTCTGTCTACTTGGAACAATTTAAAACCCTTAATGTGACATTCGGCAGGCAAGTCCCGATTTTTCATATTAAACCATGTCTCAGTTATTGCAAAAACATCAATATTACCCGTACTTGCAACTAATCTCAACTCGTCCATCTTATTCCTAGCACTACGACTATTGGTGTAATATATATTTAGAGACCCTCCTTTCTCTTTACCCTTCCTGCTCATCTCTGTTTTTCCACTATACCTATTACTGTCCTTGTCATCTAGTGTCACTAGCTTTCCACTATCCACCTTATTCTGCCTATTACTAGTTCTCCTACAACTTATAATATTACTACACTGGGACTTCTCTGTTTTCCCCCCAAAACCCATACCACTAACTATTTCTAGTTTAAAGCCCTAACAGCTCCCTCCACTGCAGTTGCCAGTGCCCCCACCCCAGACCTGGATAAGTGAACCCCATCCATTTATACACTTCGATCATGTCTCTCCTCATTCTTCGTCTTACAAGTGAATGCAATTTAAGGGTCTTCAATCTATCTTCATACGGAAGATTTCTAATGCTATGAATTAACTTTGTCATTCTACGCTGAATGTTTTCTAACGAATTAATGTCCATTCTGTAATATGGAGACCAGAACTGAGCTGCGTAATCTAGGTGAGGCCTTACTAACGATGTATAAAGCTGTAATATAACCTCTGGACTTCTGTTGCTAACACTTCTTGATATAAATCCCAGTAATCTATTTGCCTTATTACGTACGCTTAGGCATTGCTGTTTTGGTTTAAGGTTACTGCTTATGTGTTTATTTTTCCATTGTGTCGGTATTTTATACCATTTATTTCCAGGTTCACTCTCTTCTGGCTCAGAGAGCCTTATCATACCTCTTCTTAAAGCTATATTTGGATACTGTCTCTGCCACTTCATTTTCCATTTCGATCCAGTTTTTGACTGTTCTAAGACTGAAGAAATACTTCCTAGCATCTGTGTTTTTAACTTCCAATTGTGCCCTCGTGTTCCTGTTTCACTCCATTTGTATACATTGTTTTCCTCCAGTGTCATCAGATAACGTTCTCTATAATTAACCTCATTTCTAGTTGATGAGTGGAACATAGTTGATGAGTGGAACAGTCTGCCTAGTAGGGTTATTGAGCTAGGACCTGGTGGAAATAAATGGTATAAAATACCGACACAATGGAAAAATAAACACATAAGCAGTATAATGTGATCCTATTACAACGTTTCGAGCAGTCATCAGTCACAGACAATCTGTCTGTGACTCGATAAAGCACTCGTGCAACGTTTTAAAGGTACGATATACGCTATGTTTATTTTCCCGCCTTCGGTAGTTTCAAATTTATGTTGGTAATTCATGAGTGGAGGTTGGATTTGAGTGGGACTCGCGCATGAGTGGGTAAATTGTCAAGCTTATTTCTTGGGTAGCATTGAAATTGGGTTGCAATATTCTGTTAGTGGGACGTTGTGAAGGACCTGCCTAGTAGGGGCCAACGGCTGCTGCAGTGTTCCTCCTTTCTAGTTCTTATGTCTATAAGACATATCCTTCAGCGGGTTTTCGAAAGAGTTTAGTGAGTGTCTAGTGAGTGAAGTAGCGTCGTTCGTTTCACGTCACTCTCGTTCATTCGTTTACTGATTCATTCAGCAAAACTTTCCGTGTCTAGGTGAGATTCAACTTAAGTGAAGAGAGTTCTCCTTCGTTTCTAGGAAAAAGTTGCACTGAGTCTTCCTTCTAAGTTTGTGTAGAAAACAGTTCACTCTTCAGGCTTTCAATAGCTCTCTCATGATTCCTCCTTCCTCAGTAGATCCTCTCTAGACTCTCTCCAGTAGATCTTTCCAGTAGATCTCTCTAGTAGATCATTGTTTTTCTCCTCCCCTACCCCTTCTTCCCTCTACTATAGATTTATACACATACTCCAGATCATGCAATTTTGCTCCATCCTCTCTAAATGTCCAAACCACCTCAACTCCTCCTCAGCCATCTTGATAATACTCTTAGTAACTCCTCACCTCCTTCTAATATCCAAACTATTATTTCTCTACATAATATTCACACCACACGACATCTCCACTGGCCTCCAGCCTCCTCGCTGCAACATTCATAACCCATGCTTCACACCCATATAAGAATATTGGTACCAATATACTCTCATACATTTCCCTCTCTGCCTCCATGGATAACTTTCGTTGTCTCCGCAGATTCCTCAGTGCACCACCCACATTTTTTCCCTCGTTAATTGTATGGTTCACCGCATCTTTCATTGAGCCATCTGCTGACACGTCCACTCCCTGGTTGCTAAGATTAAACCAGATTTAAGTCAGACCAATAATGTCTGTTTGGTCTGGTAACACGTAAGCTGATAATTCGTCCATTTTCTGAAATATACTTCGGGAATCTATGTATAAAACTTTTAATTCGCCCTGCTAGTCTCTCCCATCTGGGATGACTAGTTTAAATCCCCGGTTTCCTGACTCTCACCCTCTCACTTACACGAAATCCGTCTTGCTACGACCCAACCTTGCATTACCTACGTCGCTCAGATGAAGTCCATTTCTCTTAATAGATTCAAAGTACTCTCAAAAAATTCAAAGAAAATAGTAGACTGGTAGTTACTGTATGACTTGCACCCAGCAGAGTCATGGGTCTGAACCACAAACTTAAGAACTTGTGTAATAAAGACGATGATCCTGGTTATATAGAACTATGTGGCAATTTTAACATTGTCAGACGCTTGTTTAATTAAGGACCTCTTGTTATCTACGCTTCTTTATATCTAAGACACAGGGAGGGGGGGGGACAGAATGATAATGAGAAAGAATGAGAATGACAGAATGAGAATGAGACAAATTGAGAATGAGAGAGAGAGATGAGTATCAAAATGTGCACCTCTACCTTGAAATATTTTCATTGAAAAAGTCTTTTTTTTATAATTCAAAGAGCGCATAGAGCTAATGAATAATACGTATTTATATTTCATGTTTTTCTAACTTAAATAACTTCTAACCTAAAATAATTATTATTTTTATTTACGTTATTATTAATAAATATTATTAGTTATTAAATATAATAATAATAATAATAATATAATAATAATAATAATAATATAATAATAATAATAATAATAATAATTGAACAATTTTATTTTAAAGTAGATGGTGATTGTGGTAACAGGTTGACTCCAGAAAAGTAAACACAGTATTGATAGAGGTACGTGGAGCCACGGACACAGCTGTTCTTAATTCTTGAAAGGTTACTTGCGCGGGTTCCTCTCAACAGCACTCCTTGAATCCACACTTGAATTCACACTTCTCAAACATTATACACAGACACTCAACTTTTCTGAGCGAAAAGACACCAGGATCTCCATCGCCGAAATGTAGAAAAAGGTGGTTATCGTGAATACCAAATCCTACGTAATCGAAATGATGTACATTCTTAACTACAGCAACTCTACGACACTTTTAGTGATCGTAACGCTGAGACACAAAACACAAAGCAATTCTTAAGAAGATCCTACACGGCATATTTCTGTTACCTCTTTTCTACCTGAATAAAACCAGCTAGCATCTGCGGTTTTTCGCAACACAAAACCAACGAGGCTGGTCACGTCTGGTATCGACAGTACCCACCACGAACTAGGAGGAGTCCTCGTTATGCTCCTTTCTAAACCGTTAGTCACCATTAGTCACCGTTCGCCACCGTTCGAGGCGCAGAATAACCTTGATGTCTCTCACTCTATCATAGTCCTCACGAACCAGACCAACACTCTGCTACACTGGATCTTCGCTCTTTAAATGGACTTTTAATTAATTGCATTCGCCGACAATGAAACATTTATTTGGTTCACACAATACCAACATTGAGTTCTGCAGTTGTGGTCAGAGCCATCTAGTGGTTACATGTGACATTAGATGGGCTGACCACCGCCAGAGGCTCTGTGGGGTTATGATCTCGTCAGAGTTAATTGGATAGCTGACCTCTTTACCTCCCTCGTGGTTTTGCTTCATCAAGACTCGCTTTAACCCTCAGCAGGTTCACATCACTAAGACCTAGGTCCTTTGGTGTTGGTTACGTTACTGTCACTTTGTTATTATGGCAAGTGTTAAACTTGTGTGCTTTGTACTTAGTGTAAATAATTTATTTTTTGATGGGTTATTTATATTGCATATAAGAAATGTTATTTTCGTGTCTGAAAATGTCTTTTAGTTGTCTTTTATTGGATGTTATTAACACCACAACGAAGTACTACAGGCTTCCAGTACCATTATTGGTCTATTTCATAAATTTAAATACCTTTCCTTTAACAACACTTGCTATAGAAAACTTATTTGTGGCTAAGGGTGATTGATCCCTTCAGGGTGATAATGGCCAGTCTCAACATGGCAACCCTGAAAAGAATGATTCTCTTATATTGTTCCTACGTCTGTTAGTAATGTTAATGTTGAAGTTTTATAACTGTAGTGTAAGTGCGCTTCTGGCAAAACAGTGATGGAGTGAATGATGGTGAAAGTTTTTCTTTTTTCGGGCCACCATACCTTGGTGGGAAATGGCCGATGTGTTAATAATAATAATAATAATAATAATAATAATAATAATAATCTGTTAGTAGAATTCACTAAGTAGACGAAATTCAATTTCCACTCACCGGGGTTTCAAACTGAGAGTTCTACAAGAAACTCAGTGTGATGGAACCAACCATCCAGGTCACACCTGAAAACACTCAGTCTCCTTCACTGATGTCTTTTCCCATAAGCCTTAGAGCGGGCGGGAAGTTACCAACGCTCTTGTGAACTTCTATGCATCCGTTTGTTATTTCGTTATTAGTGGTTATCGATGTGTAAATATAGGTTAACATACCTTAAGTTAAAATGCGTAGGCTAGATTGATCAGGCATAAGTCAAATACCTTTATTGTGTGCAAAAACCTGTAGCCGATTTGGACATTTATAAAAATAGCCATATATAACTTTATTTGCGTGGTTATCTGTATTCACAGTAGAGTATGCAACAATCAGCCAATTATGGCATTAACAGAAACACATCTCTTGTTTCTTCTGTTAGCCTGTCGAAATTAAATTTTAATACAAGTAAAACACACAACAAAATTTGAGCTTTTCTTTACAAAGTACCTGTGGTTTAGCGCTTCTATTTGATTATAATAATAATAATCTTTACAAAGTAAACTTAAGAAATTACTGTAAATATGGAAATCTAAGAACCCTTGTAGTTATTTTTGACATGGTAAAGCATTTTAATCATCGAAACGTTCATATTAAGACGTGTTTCTAGTCAGTATTCCTGCTTGTGTCTGACAGCCTCTGTTGTCTGCGAGGGTCATGTGTTTCTCCATCTTCATGGTTGACTTACTGTCATTTACGTCACGTTCGCTCTCTGCGGACAAAGGCACAGAAGCGCTCCACCCGCAAACGACGAAACGCAAAAGTATGCGTCTAACGAACATAAAAGCGCAAAACTGCGCCTCTCTCGAGACACAGAGCCATATAAGTACAAGTGAAGAAGCGCAGCAGAAGGCCCTCCACGGACATAGCACAACAACACGTCCTCCACCAACACTGAACCACAACAGAAGGCCCTCCACCAACACTGAACCACAACAGAAGGCCCTCCACCAACACTGAACCACAACAGAAGGCCCTCCACCAACACTGAACCACAACAGAAGGCCCTCCACCAACACTGAACCACAACAGTCAGACTGCTGAGAACACTGACGCGCAAAAAGTCCCCCTCCCATGAATATAGAAGCCAATAAAACTTCATAACATTTTTGATACAATATGAACTTTTCCACTGTCACATAACATATTTTTGTAACTGCAGATTTTTTGCAGGCGAAAAAGCCTTTGACATGAGCTATCGAAGGGGAATGCTAAGACAAACTTTTTTAATAGCATTAGAGGAAAGTTGTACTCTTTTTGCCCCGAACTTCCTTACTGAGAGTAACTTCGTTAACCAACTTCCAGCATACCATGGCGTTTGAGACACTGTTCACGAGAGAGATTTTTCTCCGTCTTGTTGAGTGATATTCTATACACAGTATAGTAGAGCATAATATACAACATATATCTATAGTTCATTGGGAAGTAAAGATCCAGGAAGAACTCAAGAGTAAAAAAGTTGTTGCCACTTGGTTCATGACGAATGTAAACAGAAGGGAGAACAAGGTAATCTCTTTGATAGTTCATAACCTTGGATACGCAACCCTTCACTCTAAATTTTTATTCATATACTAGAAATGACGTAGTAAACTTTTCAGTCTGAATTCACCAGATTCACTGAGGATAAAGTTCCTTCCATACATACGATAATTAACATAAAACATTCGAGATTAAGCTCAGACGGGACATGTTTCTAGTTAATTATTTATTTTATGTTTATCTTGCTTCACCTCTCAGGGATATTAGTGGTCCCAGTTACAGAGTGACAAGAAACTTACTGATGTTTAGGTAACAAACCATAATTCACTTAGTGGAGAGAGGAGGTAAGTCAGAGAGTTTTGGGGACTTTTATATAATAGTATGTCACTGACAGGTACTGATAGTACGTCACTGACAGGTACTGATAGTATGTCACTGACAGGTACTGATAGTACGTCACTGACAGGTACTGATAGTACGTCACTGACAGGTACTGATAGTATGTCACTGACAGGTACTGATAGTATGTCACTGACATATACTGATAGTATGTCACTGATATATCCCAGGGATTTTGCTGAGGTCCTACTGTCAGCTAGGAAGACTTTCTACAGGACTGAACCTAAGGAAACGCCTGACAAGAAAAATGTATTGGTCTTGCTATACAATGATAATTTGGTCTGCCTGCGCGAGGCACTAAAAAACTCAATATAAATCTGACTTTCAAAAACACTGGGACAGTGAAGCAGAGATTGATTAAAAACACACCGCTTAATAATGTGGGTGGTGTCTACAAGGTCCCAAGCACCCTTTGCCCACTCTCATACATTGGTCAGACAGGTAAACCTCTGGAAACCAGATTATCCCAACACCAGTACTCAGTCAGGACAGAGCAGGTGTTGAATGTGATCTTTAACCATGTCAGCTCTTGCAGTCACCCACCGGGGTGGGCTGCCACCCAGATAATTGTACCCAACAGTTCCATCAAGGAAAGAAACATAATTGAGTCCTCCCTCCTGAAACATGATAGGAATGCCGTATATAACTCAAATTATGGGCTGTACAAACTGGATAGTTATTTAGCTGAGTCCATTGTGCACAGCCTTAAACAATGTTATACAAAAGTGCAGGATTGCTCTTTATGCCAGAGGGTTTCGTGATGTTTCGGTTATGTTCGACCAGAGTCTGCAAACTGAACATCATGGTATGTTCGTCGTGATCGTCGATATCATATATAACATCTTGTTAAGTCCGTCTCGAATGTCGATATTTAATATGTTAGGTCTGGCGTGACCGTCGGTATAACAATGCTACTACTGCTGACAGGTATCGTAATGCTACAGGTGCTCCAGGTAGTGTGCTGCAATACAGATTGCAACCTGAGTGATATAACATCTGTAGTTAGGAGGTAGTCAAGGGGGTTCATTTAGGTATAGGTGTACATGTGTGATCATCCTAGGATAGCCCAAAAGAAATGCAGAATGACCTATTGAGGTCCTAACTCGTCTAGGTACAGCAGTACAAGGTACATATAGTTAATTGCAACATGGTGATTGCAACTAGTTTAGTGGTTTATTGAATTAGGTTGTTAGTAATATTATAATGAAAATGATAATAATAATAATGATATTAGTGGATGATAGTTGATAATAATGATAGGAATAGTGGTAAAAAATAAGAATTGCCTAGTTATTATAATAAAGATTGAATAGGAGAATTCACACAGGCATATTATCTGACACTGAGTATTTCCTGAATGTTCTGCGACACCGGTTGACAAAATAAGGGATTTATTCCCTCTATTTCATTAGTTAGAATGTTGTAAATGAAGGTATGTAAATGATCCACTATTGTAATGTAACTTTTTATGACATGTTCCCAGCGGTTAGAATCTTGCGGCTGGCTGTTAACTATCTTCTAATTATTTTACCTCATGCTGTCTGCAAACTGTGAGGCCTACACCACCCGACCCCATATGGGATGGGGTTGTTTGGGGACCAGTGTGTGGTTGGCATTCCGCTGGGCTCTCTACCTCAGAGATTTACTGGTGCTACCCCGCTACCATACTCTGAAAACTTACCAATTTCTCCTTTTGTTGCCCTTGCAACATTGCACAGCTCCTGATGACGCACTAAGAAGTGTGAAAGTACTTGAGCTAAAGATTTCCACCCCATGGCTTGTCTTGCATTGTTAAGATCGCCTAAGTGCGATTGTTTTACACACACACACACATATATATATATATATATATATATATATATATATATATATATATATATATATATATATATATATATATATGTCGTGCCGATTAGGTAAAACTTTCGATTTTGGCTTAAATAGACAATAGACAAGCGAAAATTTGTGTAGGCAATAATTTTGCAAAAATCATTCTGAACCTAACGAAAAAAATATATTTAATTGTGTTTGTTTATTATTCAATTATTGTAAACGTATCTAAAATATATTTAGTTGGATTAGACTAAATTAAATTGCGCTTGTTATTATAAGGTTAGGTAAGTTTTCAAAGTTTCTCTTGGTACAAAATTATAATTTTTTACATTAACATAAATGAAAAAAATATATCTTTAAACGTATAAGAGAAAATTTTAGAAAGGACTTAATTTTAAATGAGTTCTTGCTAATTGACCAGTTTTACCTAATCGGCACGACATATATATATATACAGTGGAACCCCGGCTTTCGTCCTTAATCCGTTCCAGAAGGTCGGTCGAAATCCGAAATGGCCGAAAACCGAAATAATATTTCCCATAAGAAATAATGTAAATCCAATTAATCCGTTCCAGATACCCAAGAATATTAACAAAAAATAAAATTTATAGAGAATAACTATAGTGTTGCAGCTCTTCAGTGGTTAGCTCTTCCCTGTGGTCGTCCACCAACTCTTCCACATCCTGGCCACTAATATCCAACCCCATGGACTTCCCCAAAGCCACAATAGATTCCACAACAGGTGTAGGGTTGTCAAGCTTACATATAACTTATATTAAGTTAGTAATAGAATTAGGCATTAAAAAACACAATAAAAAGTAAAATACATACACAGTACATTCATTACTTACGTTAAAATATTTGTAGTCTTAATGTAGGGCGAGAGGTGAGTAGTACTTATTTGTAGGAAGTCAGGTATAGGTAGCCGGTAGATGTAGGTACTATGTAGTCCGCCTGGGCTACATACCTACATAGCTACACGATATTTAATGCGGCCCAGAGCCATATTATTACCATCACTGAGTTTAATCGTTTCTAACAACTACCTTTAGATGCCATTATAAACAAAGGGAGAAGTAATGAATAATTCATGCCGAGAATTGTAAATAAAAGCGTTATGTATTAAGTGGGGTGACTGGACCAACGCAAATTCGTACACATTTTCTCTGGTGCTGGACCAGAGAAAACGTAATGTTTTCCCTCCACCCGATTACTACCCCTCCATAGCATATAAACATTGCATGTTTATATGCTATGTAACGTGTTTTTATATAATTTTGAAGAAAATATCATATATGGATTAAGGAAAATGTCCATAGTAACGTAAAATAAGACATTTAATGTGCCCAAGAGTGATTATTATTACGTATTAGTATTATTACTATGGCGTCCCGGGCAGGCGGTCGCGTCTAATACGGACGATTTCCAAGTGGATGTACGAAACCCGGAGTAAAAATTCGCCAAAAATGGTCGAAATCCACTTTTCTCCTCTGAATCTGATTACCTATGTCATACATTGTATACCATGGGACTCCAGTCGACAGGATTTATAAAGAGAAATGGTTAATCAAAACCATGGAAATTAACTCATGCTGCAAAACATCCCTCAATATCTGAACCACTTAAGATATTAGAGAACATAAATCTGCTTTTAAATAGATACACTGAATTTACCAGCATGTAATTTCGTCGTTAAACTCTGCGTTAATTCATTCATGGAAATAGTCATTACTCCTTTGTTTACTATATCTGGGTAGCCAAATATCAGTACTCACCTAATTGTACTCACCTAATTGTGGTTGCAGGGGTCGAGACTCAGCTCCTGGCCCCGCCTCTTCGCTGTCCGCTACTGGGTCTCTGCTCTCCCTGCTCCATGAGCTTTGTCATACCTCGTCTTAAAACTATGTATGGTTCCTGCCTCCACTATATCTTTCTCTAGACTATTCCACTTCCTGACTACTCTGTGGCTGAAGAAATGCTTCCTAACATCCCTTTGACTCATCTGAGTCTTCAGCTTCCAGTTGTGTCCCCTTGTTTCTGTGTTCCCTCTCTGGAACATCCTGTCACTATCCACCTTGTCGATTCCCTGCAGTATTTTGTATGTCGTTATCATGTCTCCTCTGACCCTTCTTTCCTCCAGTGTTGTTAGTCCTATTTCCCTCAACCTTTCCTCATAGGACAGACCCCTGAGTTGTGGAACTAACCTTGTCGCAAACCTTTGCACTTTCTCTAGTTTCTTTACGTGCTTGACCAGGTGTGGGTTCCAGACTGGTGCTGCATATTCTAGTATGGGCCTGACATACACGGTGTACAGTGTCTTGAACGATTCCTTGTTAAGGTAACGGAACGCTAATCTTAGGTTTGCCAGTCGCCCATATGCTGCCGCAGTTATCTGGTTGATGTGTGCCTCCGGAGACGTGCTTGGCGTTATACTCACCCCAAGGTCTTTCTCCTTTGCCGAGGTTTGTAGCCTTTGCCCGCCTAGCCTGTACTCTGTCAGCGGTCTTCTTTGCCCTTCTCCGATCTTCATGACTTTGCATTTGGTGGGATTGAATTCGAGAAGCCAGTTGCTAGACCAGATGTCAAGCTTGTCCAGGTCTGTTTGAAGTCCTGCTTGGTCCTCTTCCGATGTGATTCTCCTCATTAATTTCACATCATCTGCGAACAGAGACACTTCTGAGTCTATCCCATCCGTCATGTCATTTACATATACCAAGAAAAACACTAGTCCTAGGACTGACCCCTGCGGTACACCGCTCGTCACAGGCACCCACTGTGATACCTCATCACGCACCATGACCCGTTGTTGCCTCCCTGTGAGGTATTCCCTGATCCATTCCAGTGCCCTTCCTGTTATACATGCATGTTCTTCCAACTTCTTTACTAATCTCATATGAGGAACTGTGTCGAAGGCCTTCCTGCAGTCCAGGAAAATGCAATCAGCCCACCCTTCTCTCTCAGTGCAGCACAACAGAAGCTGGCGGGGAATTTCTTTCCCCAACTGTACATTCAGACGAATGACTTGGCAATCCTCTCTTTCCTGGATCTCATCTTGCTCAGGAAATTGCAAACTGATATTTTTTTTTGTGACTGTAATGCAGTATCGAAGGTCAAACTCATCATGTTCCATTACTATAACTTACTAGGTTCTACTCCAGCGAACATGAATTCTTGTCGGGGAGTGTAATACTGCGTGGACTAAATGGTCATGCAGGAGCATATCTAAGAACTCATAAATTGGAATGTTGTTGATGTCGTCCATAATGAAGTCCATTTTTTCATCCTATTGATAGTTCATAGGCTTGGCTAAGCGACTTCTAACATGGAATTTACACGAAATGCGACATTAATCCCTTCCCTCCCAATCCTTTGACATGTTTCTTGTGTCTGCAATTTGTCCACAGAGCACGTACCTTCTTTCACCAGCCTCGATGAGGAATATTGATCATCTGAGGTTACGTTCACACATGACTTATTTCCAGTTACTGAGTGAGAATAAAATTTAGGATGTTAAGGGCAACTCGTTTCATGGCATGTTGGAGTTAGGAGGAAAGTTAATGAGATCTGCAGACTCCTCGATATAACGAGTCTTATGCTGGATGGTGACACCCAAACAGTGTACAAAGGCATCACGTGATACCTGGTACCTGGAACCATCAATGATCTTAAGCCTCCTACCTAAATCACAAAACCCCGATTAACACAAACCCTACACCCCTAAATCTAACCATCCAACTCATGCCAGCCCTCTTAAACCCAGCACCTTAAACCAAACTTTCCCAAACCCAGTCTTTTCAAACCCATATTTCAAAGCCCCAAGAACCGTTCCCAAACCCAGTCCACCCAAACCCAGCCTTCAAACCTAACTCACTATATCTGATACCGTCTCCGCCACCGACCTGAAGATGCCAAACGATACTTTATAAATAGCGGTTAAACCGACATGTTTTAATATCACATCGTAGTGTTCTTTAGAATACTCTTATAATAATAACTGAGCCCGACAGTAGAATTTGCTATTTCAGGAGCTCAACCATAAAATAAATTTAAATGTCCAATGTGTTAACATTAAACATAGTGTATTTGCAGGGGATCAAAGCCGACCAAAAGGAAATGCTGACTGTATTTTTATATGTAGGTACAGAGGAAACTAGAGTTACGAAATAGAGGTGGTGAGTGAATCTGTTATGTCGTTCGTGTGTGGAATTTTATGTAGAGTCCATGTTCTGTGGTTGAGTTGTGTTTTATGGAGAGTCCATGTTCTGTGGTTGAGTTGTGTTTTATGTAGAGTCCATGTTCTGTGGTTGAGTTGTGTTTTATGTAGAGTCCATGTTCTGTGGTTGAGTTGTTGTGTTTTATAGAGAGTCCATGTTCTGTGATTGAGTTGTAGTGTTTTATGTAGAGTCCATGTTCTGTGGTTGAGTTGTTGTGTTTTATAGAGAGTCCATGTTCTGTGATTGAGTTGTAGTGTTTTATAGAGAGTCCATGTTCTGTGGTTGAGTTGTTGTGTTTTATAGAGAGTCCATGTTCTGTGGTTGAGTTGTTGTGTTTTATAGAGAGTCCATGTTCTGTGGTTGAGTTGTTGTGTTTTATAGAGAGTCCATGTTCTGTGGTTGAGGTGTAGTGTTTTATAGAGAGTCCATGTTCTGTGGTTGAGGTGTAGTGTTTTATAGAGAGCCCATGTTCTGTGGTTGAGGTGTAGTGTTTTATAGAGAGTCCATGTTCTGTGGTTGAGGTGTAGTGTTATATGAGAGTCCATGTTCTGTGGTTGAGGTGTAGTGTTTTATAGAGAGCCCATGTTCTGTGGTTGAGGTGTAGTGTTTTATAGAGAGTCCATGTTC
This sequence comes from Cherax destructor, assembly GCA_009830355.1. Lineage (NCBI taxonomy): Eukaryota > Metazoa > Arthropoda > Malacostraca > Decapoda > Parastacidae > Cherax > Cherax destructor. The sequence goes on from WNWK01003536.1 coordinate 22,709, forward strand.
TGTGGTTGAGGTGTAGTGTTTTATAGAGAGCCCATGTTCTGTGGTTGAGGTGTAGTGTTTTATAGAGAGTCCATGTTCTGTGGTTGAGGTGTAGTGTTTTATAGAGAGCCCATGTTCTGTGGTTGAGGTGTAGTGTTTTATAGAGAGCCCATGTTCTGTGGTTGAGTTGTTGTGTTTTACGTAAAAATTTCGCAACAGTAAACACAAATTGTTGTCAGCTACCTAGTATGTCAGTGACATATCTCACATAGTAAGACATCATGTGAACGTGAACGAGGGCATTTACCTCTAGCCAGTGTCGGATCTAGCAGGTTGTGATGATTATGTTGGCATGTAGATCTCTTCAAGACCCTGGTAAAACAGGTTATTAACACTAAAGGCGGGTTTTTGAGAGTAGCAAAACATTCGAGAGTGAGCACAGTAATGTTTATGATGGCTCAGATGATTTGAAGAACCCCGGTTTTTTAACTAATTCCAGCAGTTAATAATCTCACTATATCTGGCATGATATTTGAGATAAACTAAGTATTTAGCACGAAGGGGAAAAGTAAAGTGGCGGAATAAAATTTCGTTGGAATTTTGAAAAATGGTTTTAGTTTTTGACTGAATAAACATCTCTCTCACTTGGAAAACCCTGATAAAGTATACGATACAAAATTTTCTACGTGAATAAAGTTAACGTAAACCTAATTTAGGAAACAATTGGCTCTTAGCAGCTGGGCTGGCGCCTGAAGCACCGTAATATATACAGTTTATAATTTTTCCCTTCATTTTACTAAGGAATTTTTATTTTTTAAAACTGTATTAGCAAAATTTAGCATCGAATTTAGATTTGCACACACACACACACACACACACACACATATATATATATATATATATATATATATATATATATATATATATACATACACATACATACATACCCTCTCCTCAGCAGGGTATAAACACCGTACATCACACCGTGTCTATACTTAAGTTCTTTTTAATACCAGTTTAAGAGAAGAAATATATTTTGACTGCTATTGTATAGATGTTCCATGTGAAATAGGCTTGCTTAAAACCTATCACATCAACTCATCCCTCCATACAAAAATACACACTGAGATGTACTAATGAGCTACGAGTCTTACAAGAGGAATGAATCTGAGACAACACTACTGTGATGAGTCTGTGTCAGAGACCACCAGTTGTAACACTACTGTCCTCTTCTACAACTCCAATTTTCACTAATATGCGTTCATTATGACCTCTCTTGATTTTATAGTTTAGTTGGCTTTGAGGGGTATTGGTATAGATGTTCTATGGTTTAGAAAGACACGTAAGCAAACACTATGACATATTTATTAGAAAACGTTTCGGTCCTGGGACCTTGATCACTTCTAACATAAAGAGGTTGAAAGGCATATATAAGGGAGAGGAGTGAGGTGTAAGTGACTCATGGTGACCTGAAGAATGCCATGTTGGGATGAGGACGGGTAGACGATGAGATCATATGACTCCTGTGTTGCTGGGTTGGTGGTGCTTTGCCTGCTTGAGTATCATATATGCTAATGTTTTAGAAATTTTGCGGTTTCCAGTGTTACGTTCTATTGTGTCGGTGACGGCGATTAGCGAGGCTTCTTGACACCGTCGGCGTCTGAGGTCTGGTTTTGTGAGAACGAGTTGTGCCTCATCCCAGTTCATCAAATGCCCCGTGGAGTCTCTATGGAGGACACAGGCTTACCTTAAATCGTCTCTGTTACTGGCACTTCGATGCTCGTTCAGGCGGACAGCAAGATCTCTGCCTGATTCGCCTACATATTTCTTGGGACAGACTCCACAGGGGATGGTGTAGACGCTGCTGTGGAAGTTAGAGGTGTGGGGCTGCGTTTCGTAGTGAGGTCTTTGATAGTTGATGTGTTTATGGTGGAAACGTTGATGTTACTCTTAGCAAGTGCCTGGCGAGTATTCGTGGCAACATCACATGGCAGCACTCTGAACTGCTTGTGCCTTGAGTCTGCAATCTCGGATGAAGAAAGATGGAAACTGAAGAGGTGTAAAGGCTTGCCAGGTGGTGGCCATTAACTTAGACATACCACGGAAGTGCTGTCTCTGAAATCTTCCTATTGTAAGCTTAGTATCTCAGTGGCTTGATGGTCAGCACTGGACTTGCAATCTGGCGGTAGAAAATCGTCGTAGCCCATTTATTGCAAGAATTGAATGTTTCGTTAATTATTCAATCACCATCTTCAGAAATCTTATTCTAGAAAATAACATATTACACAAAGATATTACACAAAACAAACTCCAATGCGCATTACCAATACATAATAAAACTTAAATTTTAAAAAAATCAAGCCAAAAAAAAAAAAACAGAAAGTAGTTGTTGTTATATTCTTCATAAATCACGCAGTCACTTTAAAGAAAAAAAATTAACACTAACAAAGCTTTGGTTTGTCTTGGAGAGTTATTGTCAGGTTAAGCAGGACATAACAACCTCGCATTCCTGGTTTTTTTAACTATTTTTCTTAAATTTTTAATTTTCCCAAGTTTTGCTAATATGTATTGTAATTATTAAGCAATATATGTAAATATATATATATATATATATATATATATATATATATATGTATAAGTCCTTTCTAAAAAATTCTCTTATACGTTTACAGATATATTTTTCTCATTTATGTTAATGTAAAAATTAATAATTTTGTACCAAAAGAAACATAGAAAACTTACCTAACCTTATTATAACCAGCTCAATTTAATTTAGCCTAATCCAACAAAATATATTTTAGATAAGTTTACAGTAATTTAATAATTAACAAACACAATATAATATATTTTTTTCGTTAGGTTCAGAATTATTTTTGCGAGATTATTGCATACACAAATTTTCGCTTTCCTTGTTCGGCAAGAAGAGCGTTGCTGTTTATGCCAAAATCGCAAGTATATATATATATATATATATATATATATATATATATATATATATATATATATATATATATATATATATATAGATCGAGGAGAGAGAGATTGCAATTTTTAAATTGCCTCTAAAAGCACACATAGAATTTTTCACTGTTAAAAGGAGCATGATAATCTCATGGTGCTTGACACAGGTCACAACATAATAATCTCATGGTGCTTGACACAGGTCACATGATAATCTCATGGTGCTTGACACAGGTCACAACATAATAATCTCATGGTGCTTGACACAGGTCACAACATGATAATCTCATGGTGCTTGACAGAGGTCACAACATAATAATCTCATGGTGCTTGACACAGGTCACAACATGATAATCTCATGGTGCTTGACACAGGTCACAACATAATAATCTCATGGTGCTTGACACAGGTCACAACATGATCATCTCATGGTGCTTGACACAGGTCACAACATGATCATCTCGTGGTGCTTGACACAGGTCCCAACATGATAATCTCATGGTGCTTGACACAGGTCACAACATGATAATCTCATGGTGCTTGACACAGGTCACAACATAATAATCTCATGGTGCTTGACACAGGTCACAACATGATAATCTCATGGTGCTTGACACAGGTCACAACATGATAATCTCATGGTGCTTGACACAGGTCACAACATGATAATCTCATGGTGCTTGACACAGGTCACAACATGATAATCTCATGGTGCTTGACACAGGTCACAACATGATAATCTCATGGTTCTTGACACAGGTCACAACATGATCATCTCATGGTGCTTGACACAGGTCACAACATGATCATCTCATGGTGCTTGACACAGGTCACATGATCATCTTATGGTGCTTGACACAGGTCACAACATGATCATCTCATGGTGCTTGACACAGGTCACAACATGATCATCTCATGGTGCTTGACACAGGTCACAACATGATCATCTCATGGTGCTTGACACAGGTCACATGATCATCTTATGGTGCTTGACACAGGTCACAACATGATCATCTCATGGTGCTTGACACAGGTCACAACATGATCATCTCATGGTGTTTGACACAGGTAACTAAGTAAGTTTATTCAGGTACTTACTTACCTGTGTCAAGCACCATGGATGATCATGTGACCTGTGTCAAGCACCATGAGATTATCATGTTGTAACCTGTGTCAAGCACCATGAGATGATCATGTTGTGACCTGTGTCACAACATGATCATCTCATGGTGCTTGACACAGGTCACTGTCACAAACAGAGCATCCAAGGGGTTTTTGGTTAGTTGGTTGTTTTACATGGTTTCAATCCTAGCGACAACACGAGGGTTATTAAGGCTGAATGTCACTTATGCATAAAGTTTAGAACAATTAAATCCGTGAAAAAAGAATCGTAATCGAATTGTATCACAGACGCTCTTGGTTTATTTAATTTTGCAATGCCGCCAGAGGAGAACTAACTGTAAATCCTAAGTACCGATCATTTATAGTATATACTTTTTTGGTACACAACTACGCATAGAGAGCTGATGACACACGCAACGCGTGCTTGATACGTAACAGCATACATTATCACATCAAGTATAATTATGCTCATCTTATTTACCAAAACAATGATATGTCCAACGGGAGGTGCCTCAATACTTAGGTAAGATTCGTTAGGAAGCAGGACAAGTGTTTCCTGTCGCAGGTCTCGATCACATGATGACCCCGCCACTGGAGGTTTTGGTCATCTGACCGAGGCCTTGAGCTGGTTTCCCGGTAAATCATTGTGACTGCCACGCTGCACCTCAGTGACGCCATTTCGCACAATTAAGGGATGTACTGATGGAAGTCTTCTTAAATATAAAAGCCTGACAACAAATCCAGTTTCCAGACCTCGAGATGCGGACCTCATCTTCACTCGTCACCTGACCTGCACTGACACACTATTCTTAATATGTTGCTTGATAAAGCCCTTAGTAGGTAAAGCGTTATTTTTTTCAGAACCGGCGTCTCCCACAGAAATAGGGTGACCCGAAAAAGAAGAAGAAACACTCACTATCACTCACTCCATCACTGTCTTGACAGAGGCGCGCCGAAACTACAGTTCAAAACTTCAAACATCCTCACCCCTCCTTATGAGTCCAGACGCTGTATTTCCCATCTCCAGGACTCAGGTCCTGCAGGTGGGAGCGTTATATAAACTAGATGTATTTCTGTCGATGCTCAGTCCCAGGAAGATCCGCATTGCATAATCCAAGTTCCTTGAGTCTCAATACACGCTACTGGAATAGTGCAGACAGCGGCATAAGTTGATAATGCATTTCAATTCAAGTGTTGGGAAGGGAATCAGAAGAGGCGCTTACAAGTCATCACATGAAAACTAGTATACAAAATTCCTCAATATGAATTGTAAATTAGAACGTATACGGTCTAAATCTAATTCAAACCTTACAAAGAGAACAATATTTTAAGGTACACAAGCATATTAAGCTTAAAGACGCTCAGATGTTGCATTATTTTATTATGATTATGGAAGGCTTGAAGTTAATCAGATCCGGAACTCAGAAATTATCGTATGAAAAACAGTATCACGATTTTTTCCAATTTCTTCCAGAAAATGGAACTAGGACTTACACAAGCTAAAATCAATTCAACTTTTTCTCTGTGTTACAACGACCAGCTTAGTAAAAGTGCGAAAATGAAATTTATATAGCGCAAAGTGAGTGACAAATTGTGTTGCAATAAAAGCCACCATTGATAAAAGTTTGAAGCCGATCAGAAAATACATTCTTCAGTAACTGATCCGAATCCAACGATGCCAAGTTTTCTGAACTATTTCTATTAAATTTCAAATCTGCACCTATTCTGTCTAGACTTATGGGTTATCATCCCTATTATAAACTGCATCGTCAATAATAGTTTGAAGCCGATCAGAAGAAGCATCTGTTATTTTACCGAATAAAAAATAATATTATTTATTCAATATAATTGGCAAATTGGGAGTTATGAAACCTAAGAGCAGTGTGAACCTGGTGTTCAGACAGCCAACCAGTGGGGAAAATTTGATGCCGATCAGATGAGCCATTCCCCAGTTATAGCACAGATTCCAGCGATTCTATTTTTGTTACTGTTTTATTACATCAACAAATTTTCGTGGACGGCAGGTGAAGGAAACTTAATAAATACCACCTTGACCCTAAAATGCATCAGCTATTAAATATTGAAGCCGTTCAGAACAGGTAAATTAAAATTTATTTAACGTGACTACACGAGAATAAAAAAAAACCCACATTATTTTACACATAAAACAGTCAAACCTGCACCTGTACATTTGAATTTCACTCTCCACCGTCGTCCTATTTTTTTTGCCCCTCAGTAGCTCCACCACTGAGGATTTTGAAAGTTATCTAAGCCATTCCAGGATGCTGGGAACGGGTTCAACAACTTTGGTCATAGGGCATATGATGCCAGTTGCTCCAAGATTTTGGTCCTCGTTATCGTACGCAAGTATTAAAAGTTTGAAGCCCACTGGATGAAATATTCTCGAAGGGATACATAAAAATACCACAGTAAAAGATAAACAAAACAACCTTAGAGCTTTTATATTCTGTCGCAGATCTTCAGAAGAATAACAAGAAGAGGCAAGAATATTTTATAAGTTACAAAGTGAGATGATATCCCTCTCAGGTATCGTATAAATGAAGCGATATCTCAGAGTTTCAACCTCCACATGAGACTCTAACCCACAGGACCACCAAATCCTACAAGAATCAAGCACCCAGCAGAGCTAGGTGTGTTATCTTGACCCGAGGACATATAGTGGTGCGAAAACCACATGACGCTCTAACCCACTCTAAGATCACAGTAAACAAGTGCTATCACAATATGCAAAACGACCACTGTGAAAAATAGTGAAATTTCAAGCACTTTAGTGATTTCTCATATTATCAAGAAACTGTAAAAATAATAGAAGAGCAGAAGGCTTTTAAGTCTGAGATATCACCTTATGGTCACATTCTACATTACACCCGTCCCAGAGTGTCTCAGTGCTGACACCGTGCGGGTCTCAGTGCTGACACCTAGCGGGTCTCAAAGAAAACCATGTATCTTCTCCATTGTAAAATCGCTCACTTTCATTATTCTAAAATATCGAGTTTCAAGAGTTTTACTCGTGAAGAAACTTATGTCCTTCGACCCACATTGTAACCTTTAATAATAATAATAATAATAATAATAATAATAATAATAATAATAATAATAATAATAATAATAATCTTTATTTCTACAAGTACATGTACAAGGTATACAGACCATAGCTGACATCAATGACATACTACTATATAGAAAGCCGCTTGTTATGCTGAGCATTTCCCGCTAATTAGGTCAGTTTTGTCCCGGGATGCGACCCACACCAGTCCACTAACACCCAGGTACCCATTTTACTGATGGGTGAACATAGACAACCTGTGTAAGAAAACACGCCCAATGTTTCAACCCTAGCCAGGAATCGAACCCGGACACTCACTGTGTGAAGCGAGAACTTTTGCCACCAGGCTACGGGGCACCTGTCTCGCTGTACTTCGTCGTCTACAGTGCGGTTCAGATCCATAATTATACTCATCTACACCTCTGACACTGGACACAACCTTCGTCTTACCACCTGACTATTATTCTATATGGAGAGAGAGTGCGCAGTTCCTTATGTAACATGATAAAACTATTGGAGCGGAATATTGCTTTAAATGAAGACTAGTTATGGCTTCTGATTTAGCCATTTCTCTTACTGTTTTACAACTGCAATTGTTGTACAACATGTAGTTACTTTGTAGCAGCTGTAGTACTCTATTGATGCTGTAGCTACTTTGCTGAAACTTCGGTTACTTTTAAACAACTGTAATCGGCACTCTAATATAGTGCCGATTATTAGCGAAATTAACAGAGTAAATACGTTGAAATGCGGAATCAAATGAATTGCCAGAGAGAATTATATAAGTTTAAATATATTATTGCTTATCAACTAACATTAATAATCAACAAATGAACATAATATCAAAATATGAATTAGTTATAATTTGGTTAATGATGCTCCAATATTAAAACAAAAATAAAACATGCCATGCGCCCTCAACTACTGCCCTATTTGCTGTCATTATTGATTTTCCAAATTAACTGAGCGTAAAAAAACTTACCACGGGTGGGGATTGAACTCGTGGCGCGTGAGTCGAGTAATGGAGCGTAAAATTACAGCTATTAACAGATTGGGTTTTACTAATCTACTGTATACTGAACCATTTCTAACTCTTAGCGACAAAGCCAACACAATGTTCAGTTTTGAAACAATGTTTATGTTTTGAAATTTCGAGTATAGAAGACCTGAAGTGAGGTCAACACCTTATAGCAATCATTTCAGACCTCATCTTGATTAAGCTGTAAGGTTTCAGTGAAGATACAATTAAAAATGGAGCGAAGAAATGCAAACAATATCGTATCGCTATTAAGAAACCAACTCTACTAAAACAAGATTCAACACAATCTGTTCTCACTTTAAAAACGGAAACTTATGGGTTGATCTCACCTTAATTTGGAGAAACTCAAACACGAAGAATAAGTTGCTGTACAAAATAATAGTGAATGAAACTCCGAGGCAAAAAGATTAAACATCGTAAGAGATGATCTTGTCAAGGTGTAAGATCTAAAATACGAACTGTTTGCATAAGCAATTTGCTCATATATTATTCACCTAAAAACGATTCAGGCTGACTGAATGTAATTAATTGGTTGACTTGAAGCAAAGTTCTTGTTTGCGGTAACCACTTGATTCCTGATCATCAGAAACTTCCTCAGGACTACCGGGGTGACCATGGGTCACCTATGGAATAGAGGTTGCTTAAGATGAAACAGTGCTGGTGCCATTGGAACCTTGACTTCGGTAATTTCTTCATGGTGAGCAGTCAAAAATGATAAATACGGTCTTAGTGTTACAGTATCCGCAGTATTAATAATGCTGGTAGTTGTAATAATTGAATATATAATTCTACTTCCACCTTTAATATTAAATTTCTAGGTAATACGCATTTCAAGGCAACGACTTTACTTCACTGACTTATTGTTCAGCAGGAATTATTTTGTCAACTACCTGAGAGAAACAGAGGTAGCCAGACTTCAGTTAGTTTCTCTCAGAAGATCACCTTTAGGTCTTCAGTTATTGCCAAAAGATATTCCTGTACTCTCTCTCTCTCTCTCTCTCTCTCTCTCTCTCTCTCTCTCTCTCTCTCTCTATCTATCTATCTATCTATCTATCTATCTATCTTAATTTCTTTCTCGCTTCCTATCTTCACCGCCACACTGTGTCCAGAAAACACACAAATCATATATAGTGAGGAGAGAAGCCGGGAGTTCAACGTGGCTCTGGGCACCTCAGATGGTATTTGCTGTGTGCGATTCCTTTTGTGACAAATATTCTTAGCTATAAGAGCGGAGGTATGTTGGTTATGTCCTGTTTTCATTGTCTGAAAATTTTTCCTTTATTTTTTTTCTCACATTATTTTGTGGGAAACTGCAGTGAAAATATGCAAATGATATAATATAAATATTTTAAAGTATGAAAGGAATGACTTACCAAGGAGGATAAATCGTGAAAACTATCAATCAAAACATCTTTTTGTGATCGTAGGCAAAAATTTGACGAATATACGAAATTTAAACTGACTGGTTACCTCGGTAACGAATAGGAAGCAAAAAAGCGATAAGAAACTTTAAACGGGAACGTGAAGGACGAATTCCATTCACCATTGTAACTTAAAAGATTTCTTCAAATACGTAATGGGGAAAGAAAGAAAGGCAACGAAATGCCCTTTAATTAGCGATATGTTTTAATTCTCAGTACCGTCTTCAGCTCTGGATATCCAGGAAAACACAACACCAACATTCCCAACATTAACTACAGTGACTCTAATACATAAATAAGGTAAATATAAACAAGAGGACTTGACGAACTGCCTGCAAGATTTTTACAAGAGTGTCGATATCAAACGGAGTTCCAATAACGACAATATTTAAGAAATTATGTGAAAAATGGTAAGGTACCAAACGACTTCAAGTTAATAAATGGTCTCACAACATCCAGGAAGGACAACCAGACGTCTGCCCCTAAATATTGTCCTCTCAACTTAACATATTTGTCCAAACAAAAATATTGTTAGGGACGAGTTCGTAATTTTTTTTTTTAAATTTAATCACTTAATAGCCGGAAATCAAAGTCGATTTCTCAGTAAAAGATCATACTTGATTAAGTTACTTTTTATAGTTATATATACTGAAAATTAACGAAAAAAAATCGCAGCAGATTGGTGGCCTAGGCTGGCATAGGATCATAACCTGGCTCACCAATGGAAAACAGCGAATACTGAGAGGAGAAGTGTTTAGCAAGACACTAAAAGCAGTATTTTCCAGGGTTCAGTTCTTGGTTCCATCCATTTCACAATGTAAATAAACGAGACGGGGCCAACGTCTAAAGTAACAAGCGTCGCGGATGACATGCAGCAGCCCATGAAGGTATTTTAAGTATTCAAAGTGACCTGGATAGCTTAGCGCTGTGGTAGGAAGCGTGGAAGATGAGTGCCAGTGACCTGGATAGTTTAGCGCTGTGGTAGGAAGCGTGGAAGGTGAGTGCCAGTGACCTGGATAGCTTATCGCTGTGGTAGGAAGCGTGGAAGATGAGTGCCAGTGACCTGGATAGTTTAGCGCTGTGGTAGGAAGCGTGGAAGATGAGTGCCAGTGACCTGGATAGCTTATCGCTGTGGTAGGGAGCATGGAAGATGAGTGCCAGTGACCTGGATAGCTTATCGCTGTGGTAGGAAGCATGGAAGGTGAGTGCCAGTGACCTGGATAGCTAAGCGCTGTGGTAGGAAGCGTGGAAGGTGAGTGCCAGTGACCTGGATAGCTTAGCGCTGTGGTAGGAAGCATGGAAGGTGAGTGCCAGTGACCTGGATAGCTTATCGCTGTGGTAGGAAGCGTGGAAGGTGAGTGCCAGTGACCTGGATAGCTTAGCGCTGTGGTAGGAAGCATGGAAGGTGAGTGCCAGTGACCTGGATAGCTTAGCGCTGTGGTAGGAAGCATGGAAGGTGAGTGCCAGTGCTGCCAGGTGCAAAATTATTCATTTATTGATATAATCTCAAACACGAATATATGTCTGCCAACAAATTATCAGAAGAGATAAATGAACCCTGAAGTTATTATTAGAAACGCCTTCAAAACTAAAAAAAATATGTGCGAGCTGTAAAACCCAACAACAAAAGGCACAATATTGTGACTGGAACAATACACAAATAACCCTCACACAGGAGAGAGACACTTAAGACGACGTTTCTGTCTGACTTAGACCATTACAAAGTCACACAGTTTGGCTTTGTAAATGGTGCAAGTCAGACACAAACGTTGTCGTAAGCTTCTCTGTCCTTTGTGCGGGTTATTATATATACATTAAACATTCGATCTAGCGGACCCTGATATAACGAACTGTTATATTTATGGGCAAATCCTCTTTGTAAATGGTACTTTTAACTCCCTTAATTTCAATATTTATTGCAATATAATTGTAAATTATAGGCAGTAGGTAGACAGCAACCGCCCAGGGAGGTATTAAAGTCCTGCCAAGTGAGTGTGAAACGGAAGCCTGTAATTGTTTTACATGATGGTAGGATTGCTGGTGTCTTTTCTGTCTCATAAACATGCAAGATTTCAGGTATGTCTTGTTACTTCTACTTACACTTAGGTCACACTACACATTCATGTACAAACATATATATACACACCCCTCTGGGTTTTCTTCTATTTTCTTACTAGTTCTTGTTCTTATTTATTTCCGCTTATCTCCATGGGGAAGTGGAACAGAATTCTTCCTCTGTAAGTAATGCGTTTCGTAAGCGGCGACTAAAACGCCGGGAGCAAGGGCCTAGTAACCCCCTCTCCTGTATACATTACTGAAGTTAAAAAGAGGAACCTTTGTTTTTCTTTTTAGGCCATCCCGCCTCGGTGGAATATGGCCGGTTTATAGAAGAAGAATAACTGTAAATCGAGGATACAGTATTATATTAGGAATATGGTGCATTATGTTGCTATTTTGAACTAAATTCTGAAATAATGCACACTCGTATAATCACACCCAATTAGCCCGGTATATCGAAGACTTGCTGTAATTGGAAGTAATTTCGAGAACAACATATCGTAAACAATTTTGTTCTTTTTAGACAGCATCTTGAATATACTGCCCTTCTTTATTCTCCAAAAAACTCTTATAAGAAGAAAAAAAGACCAGAGAAGTTAGTTGAATATATTTACTATGCACACCATATCCATGGTATGGGTGGTAGTCAAAAGATTACAGAGGAACATAATGGGTCCAGGGACTGGGCAGCAAAGTTCTGATAGCTAAACAAATTACAGTGGTAATGAACTATTTACATGTTTATATCTGGTTATAGTCATAAAAATAAGAAAAAGTTTTGGAGTGAGATTAATAAGTTGAGGAAGCCTAGGGAACGAATGGATTTGACAGATAAAAATAGGAGAGGAGAGTTAGAGGTATCTGGAAGATGGAGGGAATATTTTGAGGAATTGTTAAATGTTGATGAAGATATGGAAGCTGTGATTTCGTGTATAGGGCAAGGAGGAATAACATCTTATAGGAGTGAGGAAGAGCCAGTTGTGAGTGTGGGGGAAGTTCGTGAGGCAGTGAGTAGAATGAAAGAAGGTAAGGCAGCTGGGATTGATGGGATAAAGATATAAATGTTAATTAAAAGCAGGTGGGGATATAGTTTTGGAGTGGTTGGTGCTTTTATTTAATAAATGTATGGAAGAGGGTAAGGTACATAGGGATTGACAGAGAGCGTGCATAGTTTCTTTGTATAAAGGCAAAGGGGAAAAAAATAGTGTAAAAATTATAGGGGAATAAGTCTGTTAAGTATACCTGGTAAAGTGTATGGTAGAGTTATTATTGAAAGAATTAAGAGTAAGACGGAGAGTAGGATAGCAGATGAACAAGGAGGCTTTAGGAAAGGTAGGGAAGGGGGTGTAGACCAAGTATTTACAGTGAAACATATTGGTAAACAGTATTTAGATAAGGGTAAAGATTTTTTGTGGCATTTATGAATTAGGAAAAGGTGTATTACAGGGTAGATAGGGGGCAATGTGGCAGATGTTGCAAATGTATGGAATAGGAGGTAGGTTACTGAAAGCAGTGAAGAGTTTTTATGAGGATAGTGAGGCTCAGGTTAAAGTATGTAGGAGAGAGGGAGATTATTTCCCAGTAAAAGTAGGCCTTAGACAATTATGTGTGATGTCACAATGGTTGTTCAATATATTTAAAGATGGGGTTGTAAGAGAAGTGAATGCGCGGGTGTTGGCAAGAGGTGTGGGGTTAAAAGATAAAGAATCTAACACAAAGTGGAAGGTGTCACAGTTGCTCTTTGCTGATGACACTGTGCTTTTGGAAGATTCTGAAGAGAAGTTGCAGAGGTTGGTGGATGAGTTTGGTAGGGTATGTAAAAGAAGAAAATTAAAAATGAATATAGGAAAGAGTAAGGTGATGAGGATAACAAAAAAATTAGGTACCGAAAGATTAGATATCAGATTGGAGGGTGAGAGTATGGAGGAGGTGAATGTATTCAGATTAAATATTTATGAGTTGATGTGTCAGCAGATAGGTCTATGAAAGATGAGGTGAATTATAGAATTGACGAGGGGAAAAAGGTGAGTGGTGCACTGAGGAGTCTGTGGAGACAAAGAACTTTGTCCGTGGAAGCAAAGAGGGGAATGTATGAGAGTATAGTTATACCAACACTCTTATATGGGTGTGAAGCATGGGTGGTGAATGTTGCAACAAGGAGAAGGTTGGAGGCAGTGGAGATGTCATGTCTGAGGGCAATGTGTGGTGTGAATATAATGCAGAGAATTTGTAGTTGGGAAAATAATAGGAGGTGCGGTATTACCAAAGCTTTTATCCAGAGGGCTGAGAAGGGGTTGTTGAGGTGGTTCTGAAATGTAGAGAGTGTATAAATATATGTAGTGGAGGGAAGGTGGGGGTAGGGGTCGGCCTAGGTAAGGTTGGAGGAAGGGGGTAAAGGAGGTTTTGTGTGCGAGGGGCCTTGACTTTCAGCAAGCATGCGTGAAAGTGGTAGATAGGAGCGAATGGAGACAAATAGTTTTTAATACTTGACGTGCTGTTGGAGTGTGAGCAAGGTAACATTTATGAAGGGATTCAGGGAAACCGGCAGGCCGGACTTGAGTCCTGGAGATGGGAAGTACAGTGTCTGCACTCTGAAGGAGGGGTGTTAATGTTGCAGTTTTATAACTGTAGTGTAAGCACCCCTCTGGCAAGACAGTGATGGAGTGAATGATGATGAAAGTTTTTCTTTTTCGGGCCACCCTGCCTTGGTGGGAAATGCCCGATGTGTTATTAAAAAAAAAATTAATTCGATCACACACACACACAAAATGAAGCTTTACTTCATATTTTAGCAAGGTATATTGAAAAAGTAGTTATGCTTTATTTACAGTGGGCAAAGACAGGTATTTTTTCCAGAATGATTGGTAGCATACCACTGTGGATAAAATCTTTGACATTACTTGAACACTTCTAAGAGAGTTGTCTATCCATTAATTAATTTTAACGCATTACAGCACATAACGACACAAGGTGTGACAGTTGTCCATTTGACAAATTTCCCATTTAGTTTGGTCAACATCATCTGGTGGTGGTGATGTGTAACCTGCCACAGATACTGGTAACCCAGAGATGCTGGTAACCCAGAGATGCTGGTAACCCAGAGATGTTGGTAACCCAGAGATGCTGGTAACCCAGAGATGCTGGTAACCCAGAGATGTTGGTAACCCAGAGATGCTGGTAACCCAGAGATGCTGGTAACCCAGAAATGCTGGTAACCCAGAGATGCTGGTAACCCAGAGATGTTGGTAACCCAGAGATGTTGTAACCCAGAGATGCTGGTAACCCAGGGATACTGGTGGCATGCTACGAGTATGTTACATTTTATTCGGCATATGTCACCCTCCCATATAGGCTGCCTCCCAACCAGCGAACTGGGTGCTCAGGATTTAACGATCAAAAGGATACCCGTCGTTAAATCAGTACCTTTGTTCATTGGCCAATCACAGACAAGCACACCAAAGATAAAGCAACGTGATTTACTTGTGTCAAGCAGATTGAGAGACTTGTCTGGGCTGCTGGTTGAGCATGGTGCACTCTCTCTGGCTTCTTCTTTTGCCAGCTTTTGTCATCGTGTTGTACACTCACTATTCCACCACTATACATAGTGTACATAAGTGTACATACTTGTAAATACTTGTAATTTATATCTGGTGAAGGAAAATACAAGTAATATACTGTTGTTGAGGCTTGTTTGCTGCACTTTAATCCCATTACGACCAGGTTTGCAGGCCATACTATACCTGTGTTAGTAATACCCAGAGATGCTGGTGACCCAGAAACACTGGTAACCGGTAGTGCACATAAGTTTGCATTTCCAGGACCTAACTATGTGTTTCCCTATCATAGCTATTATATTGCTTACACAGCTAATACATTGAGTGCTCCTGCTTTTTGGCTGCCTGCACCTCGCTCACGTATTAAGGAACACAGAGGACTTCAGCTATAGACTCATGTAGTGGAAAATCAGTCTCGCTGTGTTCTCAATAATTAAAAGCAAACATGAGTGGAAGCAGAGGTGGACACTGACATGAAGACAGCTGTGAACACTAGCATTGAGCGAGAGTGTGAGCAGAAATGAACAAGGATGGAAACAGGTGGTGCACACAGGTGGTGGACACAGGTGGTGGACACATGGGTGGACGTAGGGTTGGTACATCTAACTCTATTAGAGAATGACTGAAGAAAATTCTAGGCTCATTAAGTTTAAATTTCGTGATCTCAAAGGTACAAGTCTCAAACATTATGAGGCTCCTAAATATACATACTTCTGTAGTTCCCTGCCACGTGCTTCTGAAGTTCCCTGCCACGTGCTTCTGTAGTTCCCTGCCACGTGCTTCTGTAGTTCGCTGTCACGTGATGTTGTAGTTCCCTGCCACGTGCTTCTGTAGTTCATTGCCAGGCGCTTTCGTAATTCCCTGCCACATACTTCTGTAGTTCCCTGCCACGTGCTTCTGTAGTTCCCTGCCACGTGCTTCTGTAGTTCCCTCCACGTGCTTCTGTAGTTCCCTGCCACGTGCTTCTGTAGTTCCCTACCACGTGCTTCTGTAGTTCCCTGCCACGTGCTTCTGTAGTTCCCTGCCACGTGCTTCTGTAGTTCCCTACCACGTGCTTCTGTAGTTCCCTCCACGTGCTTCTGTAGTTCCCGTCCACGTGCTTCTGTAGTTCCCTGCCACGTGCTTCTGTAGTTCCCTGCCACGTGCTTCTGTAGTTCCCTGCCACGTGCTTCTGTAGTTCCCTGCCACGTGCTTCTGTAGTTCCCTCCACGTGCTTCTGTAGTTCCCTACCACGTGCTTCTGTAGTTCCCTACCACGTGCTTCTGTAGTTCCCTACCACGTGCTTCTGTAGTTCCCTGCCACGTGCTTCTGTAGTTCCCTGTCCACGTGCTTCTGTAGTTCCCTAGCCACGTGCTTCTGTAGTTCCCTGCCACGTGCTTCTGTAGTTCCCTACCACGTGCTTCTGTAGTTCCCTGCCACGTGCTTCTGTAGTTCCCTACCACGTGCTTCTGTAGTTCCCTGCCACGTGCTTCTGTAGTTCCCTGCCACGTGCTTCTGTAGTTCCCTGCCACGTGCTTCTGTAGTTCCCTGCCACGTGCTTCTGTAGTTCCCTGCCACGTGCTTCTGTAGTTCCCTGCCACGTGCTTCTGTAGTTCCCTACCACGTGCTTCTGTAGTTCCCTGCCACGTGCTTCTGTAGTTCCCTACCACGTGCTTCTGTAGTTCCCTACCACGTGCTTCTGTAGTTCCCTACCACGTGCTTCTGTAGTTCCCTGCCACGTGCTTCTGTAGTTCCTGCCACGTGCTTCTGTAGTTCCCTACCACGTGCTTCTGTAGTTCCCTGCCACGTGCTTCTGTAGTTCCCTACCACGTGCTTCTGTAGTTCCCTGCCACGTGCTTCTGTAGTTCCCTGCCACGTGCTTCTGTAGTTCCCTACCACGTGCTTCTGTAGTTCCCTACCACGTGCTTCTGTAGTTCCCTACCACGTGCTTCTGTAGTTCCCTACCACGTGCTTCTGTAGTTCCCTACCACGTGCTTCTGTAGTTCCCTACCACGTGCTTCTGTAGGTCCCAAATGTTACCCAAGTGTCTCATTATTGTAACCAGTGGGACTGTTATCACTTCACTGTCAAGTGGGAAGAAAGAGGATTTAATGACTTTCTTCACCGCCTCGGGAGGGGAGTTTTGTGCCTCCAGAGTGCAATGTACTTGCCTATATGTGATTGCAGGAGTCGAGTCATAGCACATGCCTGGTAAGTCGCACATTCACTATGAAAGAATGACACTCATCTGTTTACTTGTCTCAAAGATAACTATTATGAATGTCATATTTACTGATGTCTTGTCATACTGAGAGTGTTTAATTAATATTTACCTTTGCCAGCCACGTGACATCACCCTAGAACTAGCTGGTATAGAGGCCAGGCTGTGTAGGTGCCCAGAGGGCAGTTTACTGTCAGGAACTAGAGAAGAAGCACCATTAGGAATTCTTCAATTAGGAAGGCTAATAAATTTTCTACCTCTCTCAGAGCAAATTAGTGAGAGAAGACCCAGCCTCTCTATTTATCATGTGCTCTAGCATCTCTCTGACTCATTGTGTTTAGCTCCAAGACGCATTTTAGTATTCAGTGGACTTTCTGGACTTAAACTGGAATCTACACTCCAATGACAACATTTGGAAATGGGAACAACTCATTATTAAGCAGGTCATGAGATAATGCACATCCTGCCTTGATGTCGACATGAGCCGAAGATGCCAGAAATCTCTGGTATAATTTACACACGTCGGGGCAAGTTTAATTTCCCCATCTTGTTCGTTAAATAAATTAGAATCCACAATTTTATTGAAAGCAGTTGTGACTTAATTGATATATAGGGTGTTGGTGTAAAGGAAATTGGGCAATCAAGTTTGAGTGCTAATCGAAGTGTCATATTAGCGTGTCGTGCATTTACCCTCGTGTCAGTCCCAACTCCATTCAGAGTCAAGTCTGCTGGACCACTGGTCGTGGTAATGAACCAGATACTAAGTGTCAAGCAGGACATCATACTGGAAGGTTCACCTGGGTCCAGTGCAACAGTTTTATTGGGAACCCCTGAAGAGAAAAGTGCTCACCAAATATTTGACGGTCTTGTGTTGCGACTGGCAACGCTGCGTGAACAGATTGACACAGTAGCAGAGTCATTCAAGTATAGTATAGCTAGGAACCTACTACGGAATCTACCAACTTACTACATATGCTACTAAAAAGTTACTTAAGCAACCACTCTACTGCCTGTGTACAGTTTAGTTTTAAGTGTTCATTCGATAAGTGTCACTGTTGACTTTATCCATTCCACAATCTCTGATACCTGTAAAAACTTCTAGACCCAAGGTTCACCTGGAATATTTTCACTGAAAACAGTAAAAAATCTGAATGGAAGTTGAAGCAAACGTGTCACCTCTTCACATTTGTCGAGACGGTCTACCCGTCTCACTTGTTTTTTGTTTCCAGAATCTGAGTTCAGTTGAAGGTAGAGCAGAAGCCAAGAGATAAAAGATAGCGCCATTGAAATACTTTTCACTAAAATAAGATTTTCATGTATTCCAGCAGGAATTCAATAACTGCAGGAGGCGGTGCAACTGTGACGTTAACTGAATCATTCGCCACATTTTTAGGGCAACTTCGGGTTGAGTGAATGTTTGAGTGTTAATGTGTTATCAAATGAAAATGTTTACTCTGGAACTGCTTATTGAAGATCGATATTTACTGCAAAGTGTTTTACTACGTATAGCGACGTAGATTACACACACACAAAATCAGTCTGTAGATTTGTTTTCTTTCCTGATACTACGTCAGCTTTCTTTGCTATACAGGTAAATGAACTTCAAGTCAACATACATTTAAGCAGGAAAATCCCGTCTATGACAAAGCAGAACACACTCAAAGAAAATACAAACACAGATGTTGTATTAACGGAGTTTACAGAGAAATGTGACAAATGTTTTCATGGAATGGTAGTCTATAATATTATATAGATTGGGGTATTAGTTAGAGATGTGGATGCTGTATTTGTTACCACGCCGATCTCGAGAGTCGGTGCCCCGTGGCCTGGTGGCAAACACTCTCGCTTCACACGTTGAGGGTCCGGGTTCGATTCCCGGCGAAGGGGTGAAAACATTGGACGTGTTTTCTTACACCGGTTGTCTATGTTCACCCATCAGTAAAATGGGTACCTGGGTGTTAGTTGACTGGTTGCATCCTGGGACAAAACTAACCTAATTTGCCCAAAATACTCAGCATAACAAGCGGCTTTCTCTATAATAGTATGTCATTGATGTCAGCTAGGCCTGTATACCTTGTACATGTACTTGTAGTAAATAAAGATATTATTATTATTATTATTATTATTATTATTATTACGGTAAATCCACTAAAATCAGTTCAGAATACATTCAAAATCTCTGCAGCACTGCAGCAGGCCGTTCCTCCTTTCTTATGTTCTTATAACAAGCAGGCACAAACCGGACAAGTGTTTCCTGACGCGGGTCTTAGTCAGATGATGGACCACCAGTGGAGCTTTTGGTCATCTGACCGAGGCCTTCCGCTGGCTTACCGGTCAAAAAAAAAAAAGGCACATATTTATTTTTTCAATGATAATAAAGAGTGACGCATGTTTGTGAGAAACAACGTAAGTATCGCTTACCCTATCAAAATACTTCCCATCAAATAAAAATATCTGTTTATTTAATGAGTGAACATATCGCACCCTCTCTCTCTCTCTCTGTTTCCTGTCTTCTCCGCCACATTCTGTTAGGGATACACACAAACCAGAAAAACTGCGAGGAGAAAAGCTTGGACAAACACAGAGACCTGGTAAGCTTAACTCTTAATGAAACAGACATTTACCCAGGACATGGGTTTCACACACGGTATTTGCTGCGAGATTTTTTTTTTTTTTTTGAGAGAACGTATTTTTAGTAACGAGCAAAACTAGGCTGGTTGTGTTGTCTTAATTGTGCTATAAAATCTCCCTTATATATTTTCTTTTATACTTTTTATTTAATTTAAAAGAAATGTAGGGGAAATGTGAAGTAGATTTAAATAAGTTATTATTATCGACTAGTATAAAAAAAATTATGCCATCTCGATAGGCATAATTTGATTAATGATACTCAACATGGATTCACCAGGGGCCGTTCCTGCCTAACTAATTTATTAACTTTTTTCAGTAAGGCTTTTGAGGCAGTTGATCATGATAAAGAATTCGATATTGTTTATTTGGATTTTAGTAAGGCTTTTGATAGAGTACCACATCAGAGACTGTTAAAGAAAGTGGCTGCTCACAGCATTGGAGGAAAAGTGTTTTCATGGATCGAGTCATGGCTCACCAATAGGAAGCAGAGGGTGTGCATTAATGGGGTTAAATCTGAGTGTGGATCTGTAACAAGTGGCGTTCCACAGGGATCGGTTTTGGGCCCGTTGTTGTTTATAATATATATAAATGACCTTGATGAGGGAATTACTAGTGATATGAGCAAATTCGCTGATGACACGAAGATAGGTAGGATAATCGATTCAGACGTAGATGTCACGGAACTTCAGGAGGATTTAGACAAACTCAATTCCTGGTCAGAAAAATGGCAGATGCAGTTCAATGTAGATAAATGCAAAGTTCTAAAGCTCGGGAATGTTCATAACCCTAGCACCTACCAGCTTAATAATGTTGAACTCAGCCGTACAGAATGCAAAAAGGATCTGGGGGTTATGGTAAGCAGCAACCTCAAACCAAGTCAGCAATGCCTAAGCGTAAGAAATAAAGCAAATAGATTACTGGGATTTATATCAAGAAGTGTAAGCAACAGAAGTCCAGCGGTTATATTACAGCTTTATACATCATTAGTAAGGCCTCACCTAGATTATGCAGCTCAGTTCTGGTCTCCATTTTACAGAATGGATATAAATTCGTTAGAAAACATTCAGCGACGAATGACAAAGTTAATTCATAGCATTAGAAATCTTCCGTATGAAGAAAGATTGAAGACCCTTAAATTACATTCACTTGTAAGACGAAGAATGAGGGGAGACATGATCGAGGTATATAAGTGGAAGATGGGTATTAATAAGGGGGATATAAATAAGGTCTTGAGGATATCTCTCCAAGAGAGAACCCGCAATAATGGATTCAAATTGGATAAGTTTAGATTTAGAAAGGATATAGGAAAGTATTGGTTTGGAAATAGGGTAGTTGATGAGTGGAACAGTCTGCCTAGTAGGGTCATTGAAGCTATGACCTTGGGTAGTTTCAAATTTAGGTTGGATAAATTCATGAGTGAGAGGGGTTGGATTTGAGTGGGACTCGCACTTGAGTTAATAGAATCTTCAAAGCTTATTTCTTGGGTAGAATTGAAAATTAGGTTGGGCAATTATTCTGTTAGTGGGATGGATTGTCTCTTCAAACAGGTGTAGTGTCTGATATGTGGAAGATGGCTAATGTAATTCCTATTTTTAAAGCAGGGGACAAGTCACTACCGTCAAACTACCGCCCAATAAGCCTGACCTCAATTGTAGGCAAATTACTAGAGTCAATTATAGCTGATATTATTAGAAGCCATCTAGATAACCATAATTTGATTAATGATACCCAGCATGGATTCACGAGGGGCCGTTCCTGCCTATCTAATTTATTAACCTTCTTCAGTAAAGCTTTTGAGGCTGTTGATCACGATAAAGAATTCGATATTGTTTATTTAGACTTTAGTAAGGCTTTTGATAGAGTACCGCACCAGTGACTGTTAAAGAAAGTGGCAGCTCATGGCATTGGGGGAAAAGTGCTGTCATGGATCGAGTCATGGCTCACCAATAGGAAGCAGAGAGTGTGCATAAATGGGGTTAAATCCGAATGGGGACTTGTAACAAGTGGTGTTCCACAGGGATCAGTCTTAGGCCCATTGTTATTTATAATATATATCAATGACCTTGATGAGGGAATTACTAGTGATATGAGCAAATTCGCCGACGACACGAAGATAGGTAGGATAATTGATTCAAACATAGATGTCATAGAACTTCAGGAAGATTTAGACAAACTTAATTCGTGGTCAGAAAAGTTGCAGATGCAGTTCAATGTAGATAAATGCAAGGTTTTGAAGCTCGGGAGTGTCCATAACCCAAGCACTTATAAGCTAAATAACGTAGAACTTAGCCATACAGATTGCGAGAAGGACTTGGGGGTGATGGTAAGCAGCAACCTTAAACCAAGATAGCAATGCCTAAGCGTACGTAATAAGGCAAATAGATTACTGGGATTTATATCAAGAAGTGTTAGCAACAGAAGTCCAGAGGTTATATTACAGCTTTATACATCATTAGTAAGGCCTCACCTAGATTACGCAGCTCAGTTTTGGTCTCCATATTACAGAATGGACATAAAATCCTTAGAAAACATTCAGCGTAGAATGACTAAATTAATACATAGCATTAGAAATCTTCCTTACGAAGAAAGATTGAAGACCCTAAAATTACATTCACTTGTAAGACGTAGAATGAGGGGAGACATGATCGAGGTATACAAGTGGAAAATGGGTATTAACAAATGGGATATAAATAAGGTCTTGAGGATATCTCTCCAAGAGAGAACCCGCAATAATGGATTCAAGTTAGATAAGTTTAGATTTAGAAAGGATATAGGAAAGTATTGGTTTGGAAATAGAGTAGTACATGAGTGGAACAGTCTGCCTAGTAGGGTTATTGAAGCAAGGACCTTGGGTAGTTTTAAATTTAGGTTGGATAAATTCATGAGTGAGAGGGGTTGGATTTGAGTGGGACTCGCAAATGAGTGAATGGAATTGTCAAAGCTTATTTCTTGGGTAGCATTGAAAATTGGACTGAGCAAGTGTTCTGTTAGTGGGACGGATTGTGAAGGACTTGCCTAGTATGGGCCAACAGGCCTGCTGCAGTGTTCCTCCTTTCTTATGTTCTTATGTTCAAACATTCTGTTAGTGGGATGGGTTGTGAAGGACTTGCCTAGTATGGGCCAATAGGCCTGCTGCAGTGTTCCTCCTTTTTTATGTTTTTATAAAGAGAAAGCAAGAGAAACATAGGAACTGATAAACAGAATCCTGAAAAACAATTATACACAACATCAACAGCAACCAAAAAGAATTCTTCAAAAA
Organism: Cherax destructor; assembly: GCA_009830355.1. Taxonomy (NCBI): domain Eukaryota; kingdom Metazoa; phylum Arthropoda; class Malacostraca; order Decapoda; family Parastacidae; genus Cherax; species Cherax destructor. The sequence continues at coordinate 46,000 of WNWK01003536.1, forward strand.
CGAAAAAAAAAAAAGAGAGAAAATGCAAAGATTGGACCCTCAACTAGCGATGACAAAAGAATAACAAGCAACAACAGACATCTGGCTCCAATACTCAACAAAACCTTCACCTCTATTTACGACTGAGCACAATACCAACATTCCCAGTAAAATTAAATATTGGCAAAATTAGCTGCCTTGACATTAAAAAATTAACGCAACAAACAGACAAAATGAACCGTGGGTGAATATAGAAACCAAATAGCTTTCACAATAATGGAGAAATAAATAGAAATAAGATGATGAAAACGACTGGAAAGGAAGATAAAAAACGACTGGAAAGGAAAATAAAAAACGATTGGAAAGGAAGATAAAAAAAAAACGACTGGAAAGGAAGATAAAAAACGATTGGAAAGGAAGATAAAAACGATTGGAAAGGAAGATAAAAAAACGACGGGAAAGGAAGATAAAAACGATTGGAAAGGAAGATAAAAACGATTGGAAAGGAAGATAAAAAAAAACGACTGGAAAGGAAGATAAAAAACGACTGGAAAGGAAGATAAAAAACGACTGGAGAGGAAGATGAAAAAAACGACTAGAAAAAAGATGAAAAAACGACCGAAAAATATTAAAAACGACTGAAAAGAAAGATGGAAAAAGGCTGAAAGGAAGATGAAAACACGACTGGAAAGAAAGATGAAAAACGACTAGAAAACAAGCTGTGAAACGATTGGAAACTAACATATGTTACGCCATTATTCCGAAAGCGACAAAGAAGTGCCATTAATAATCGTCCCATCACCTCAACCTCAGTTTCAGATGAACAAACTGAATCTTCTATTAGGGAAAAGTTTGTTAATTTTCTGGACTCTAATATCTTATCAACTGGAAATCAACACATGGATTTCGTGACTAAGAAACTCGATCTTTTATTTATATGTACTCAAAATGGAACGACAATTTTTCAACAGATGTAGCATATATTGATTTAAAAAAAAGACACATTCAATAAGATACTCCTTCGAAAATTGCTGGCCAAAATAAAAACACATTAATTTTTTTTACATAATTTCCTAAATGTAGAATATATAAATGAATAATGTAATAATTGTGTATTAAAATGTGATGCTATTTGGACCCTTCGAGAAATTTCGAGTGAGGGGGGAGGCAGAACAGCGGAGGGAGTGACACCGCAGAGAGAGAGAGAGACGCCATATTAAATTTAATGTGGGAAGACTGGACTGAATTGTTTAATGTAATCAGGAGTTCTCGAAAGCCAATTGGGGTTTCTCGGCCAGGATTTGTAATAGGAACCCGTGTTAATGTCCCCTGCTGAAGAATTGGAAAAATAGAGGACTCAATTTTCCTGGAGCACACCTCACCTAAGTGACGCTTACCCATAATGTACAGTAGTTTTTGTGTTGGCCATCGTAAATTCTAGCTGCTAGGGTAAGGATAGGGTGTATTCCATCAGCATTAAGTGTCTTCCAGTAATTAAATGGTAAGTGTTAATACCAAATTCTTTTGTGTACCCAACAAGCCTGTACAGTACAGTACAGAGTGGTGAAGAAGTGGGCATCGAGGGAGTTACAGTTCGGCGACCTACTGTGACTTAAGTCTCACTTATCTCACCCAAATTACTTGCCTGTAATAATTCAGGTAATACCTTGTAAATCTCATGCAGGCAATTTACTCACATAATAATAATCATTCATAAAAATATTATTGGATACAAACTGCATGTTATATTAATGACAGACACGCAAATAAGAAACAGCTACTCAGAGAATATCTAGATTGTGTTAAGTTTTTTTTTCAAACAGAATAATGGCAGGATGGAACAAATTATCTACCAAAGTTTTAGGCGAAAATACAAAATAGTGGTTAATAAGACACAATATGCAGCTTATGATATTTTATTAACGATCTTATTGGTATATTCTGCCACTGATATATTCTGCCACTGATATATTCTGCCACTGATATATTCTGCCACTGATATGCACAAAAAGTCATTTGAAAACCAGTTTTTCAGGATTCAACTAGATACAATATTGTGGCGGAATGTGGATGATGGATTCATAATGTTACTTCAGCAACTACAACAGACCGAGTAGTTAACAATGCGCTAGTAATAGTTGTGGTAGTTTAAGCAGAGGTCATCTGTGTAATGCTGTTTGTTCTGAAGCCGTTTAAGGTGGAAATAAATGATATAAAATACGACACAATGGAAAAATAAACACATAAGCAGTATAATGTGATCCTTTATTGACAACGTTTCGCCCACGCAGTGGGCTTTATCGAGTCACAGACAGATCTACCTGGAAAAAGAGTAACATGAATATTTATAAGATTTAGTCAGGTGGAGAAAGCTGCATGTGACAGTCTTCAAAGTAGTGTGATAGTTTAAAACCTTGTGTGACTTAAAGGACCTGCAGTGTTCCATTCTTGAGTTCTATGTGGGATAGCGTTGAAGAAGTTTCTTGGCAATAGGTTCAGCTATGTTGTAGAAGCCGTTGTTCTGGTTGAGTCAAGGAATGCCTGTGTTCAACACCGAAATTCACACAACCATTTAATCAACTACAGAAACGCAAGACTCATCGCCAGAGAAGACAACACTCAATACCGAAGAATCCTAGAATCATCACTTATCTGCATATCCAACAACTTCAACCAGAACAACGGCTTCTACAACATAGCTGAACCTATTGCCAAGAAACTTCTTCAACGCTATCCCACCTAGAACTCAAGAATGGAACACTGCAGGTCCTTTAAGTCACACAATGTTTTAAACTATCACACTACTTTGAAGACTCACATGCAGCTTTCTCCACCTGACTAAATCTTATAAATACTCATGTTACTCTTTTTCCAGGTAGATCTGTCTGTGACTCGTTAAAGCCCACTGCGTGGGCGAAACGTTGTCAATAAAGGATCACATTATACTGCTTATGTGTTTATTTTTCCGTTTAAGGTATCTGCTTGTCCGCGGTTACCTTCACCACACTATTCAGAAGTAGAAGTAATGGCAGCTAGAGGTTGAACCTTTGGTACATGCGGTTCCCTAGATGGCAGTGAGTAACAGTAGTATGTAGAAGAAATAGTACTAAAATGAAGATATTTTTTTGTAGCAATGACTTCTATATTCTATCTCTCTTATAAAATTCTATTCTGCTTTTTCAACATGGATTTTCATCGTTCCATACTAGCAGTGGAGGGAGGGAGTGGAGTGTGGGGAGAGAGCTTTCTGCCTTATCTACTTTCTCCTCAGACATCTAGGTAACAAATTACAGTCATTAATTAAGATATAAGTATACAATATGTGGAAACTTTAGAGTACTTTGCTATCTGTCTTATCCATGTTCTCTCTCCCTAGTGTGTAGTGAAGACATTGTTTAAATAGTTTGACAAGCGTACTGGTGTTGCCTCATGCGAGGGTCCAAGCTCACACAGCGAAGAACATTTGCGATTGAGCAATGGAAGTGGGAGGTATTGTGCACATGTGACTGTCACTGGTGAGCATGGTTAGGTATATAGGGATAGAGATATTAATGTTTTGACTGGTCAGAGACTATGATCTAACTTCCATGAAACTGCTGATATCGTGCCAAAATACAATGAGGAAGACCTGGATAGATATCATGATATCGTTGAAAACCAGACAACTGCTTTGAGTTGGCCAAGGCAGCACTGGGCTGCCTTGGCCAGCCCAGTGCTGCCTTGGCCAGCCCAGTGCTGCGAGAAAAGAGTTAGGAGAGGATATCAACAATGTCTTCTCACGAGTATACGGCTAATGGCATAGTTAAGTATGTTTTTTATCTGCATCCTCGGCAAGGGATGATAATGAAGCCAGTACTGTTAAGAGCTTCGTAACTTAATGAAGCACCCATCACAGGAAACTAGTGGCATATATAGCATCGCATGTGGAGAATACGACAAACTATCGTGGGAATACGTCTATAAGCTTGAGACAATGCACCAGGGAACTCCAGTATGCATGTCAAATAAATGATTGAAATAACACCTTCACTACACACCAAACTCCCTCACAACCATCCCATCAACTTCAAAGACGCCAAATCAGTCAACAGAGAAATCGATCAACACCAAAGGCGCTGTTTAGAATCCTCTCTTAGTGTTGCTACAAGTACCTTCACATTTCCACAGTTTTATGATTTCGTACGTTATCTGTCAAGCACATCCTAGCCATATTTACTCATACTGCTTCATTTCTCAGAAAAAAAACACATTTCACGGGTGGGGATAGAACCCGCGGTCAGAGAGTCATAAATCTCCAGACCGACGCATTCTTGAGTTTTATGACCGCGGGTTCTAGCCCTGCCCGTGGTATGGTTTGTTTGCAGTCGTGTCATTACGATTTCGTGATTCATTTCTCCGTATTGGATTGATAAAGTTCCCCGGGGCAAAAATAATCTCCCTGCATATTTAACCTTCATCCCTTCCTTCATAATCATTTATTACTGTTATTTCAATTGCATCTTCTCTTGTAAACACAGAGGAAATATATGTTAAAAATTATTGAAATTTACTTATCATTATCAGCAAGGTGGTCTAAGCCACTGGTAAGTGGGTTTACCTTCCCCTATTCTTATTCCTGCATACCTGAACTTTGATTGCCTTTCAACTTTAATTTCATAATCTCTTTGGACTTCCTTGTCCTTTTTTTTAAGCATCGGAAGAGTTTGAATGTAAGACCTTTTCTTCTTTTAAACAAGGCTACAAATATCTTTTTTTTTTTACCCAAAAGATGTTTTAGCGTTTTATTTCTTTATTAAGGGTCGTTTTATTTTATTTAATTTCTGTCGGGATATTCGCTGCTTGAGCAGACAGTACTTCACACTGTTCCCTCTATCCACTGTCAATCCTTCTTCACGATAATCTTTAGTCACTACAGAAGTCAGACACTTCCTATTACGAACACAGGTGTAGTCTATGACCTAGACACCTGTTCAAGCACGATAACCAAGGTGGAAATGAGAAACGAGAATGAGTCAGTAGTGAGTAATTACTTATATCTCCTTCACCAAAACAGCATGCAAGTAGTATAGTACAATGTATATACAGTATGTCCAGAATAGAAAGCTTGCATGCAGGAGACAGTGAGAACCGTGAGCGACCAGACTTGAGGTAAGTCTGCCAAATATGATTCACGCGTCCCAGACATCGCTTCACAATTTTGGTGGGCTTTGTGATTGGCTGGGTTTAATCAGACTGCATGACAGAAAGGCCCAGCCTGCTATACTCTTAGCACCCGGTTCCCTGGTTGGGAGGCAGCCTATATGGGTGTGTGACATACTTCGAATATAATGGAACACTCTTAGCATGCCACACTTCCTAAACCTTACGTAATCCGAAGAGCAAAAGTCCGATATTTGTATTTTGTTATCAATGTATTTCCAGACGTTAATAAGACTAATTGATTTTTTATTATTTTTTTCGTGCTCTTCATTGAAATCAAGATTATTTATCAGGGAATCATTGTTTGCTACAATGAAGTCAAATATATCATTTTCTCTTCTTAGTTCTGTTACAGGTTTCAAGAAAATCAATTCTGGATCTTTTAAGAAATCGCTAGACTCCTGAATTTCTCTTATATACACCAGTCAATTTTTATGATATTAAAACCTCTCATTAAAGCTACATTTTCTTATCCAAATGCCTTAACAATATCGTCTAAAAAATTCGACAGCAAATATCCTATGGCAGTAAATTTAAGAAGACTTATCCATAGTCTAAAGCTATGGGTGGGCCACGTGCGGCCCACCACAAGATTTTATGCGGCCCACAGCAACTTTAAATACGTATTAATAAACAGTAAAACTAATAAATCCCTAATTTGCAGTCACTTAAACTTAACGATTTTGTTGCTTGTATCAATTTATAATTCTAATCTTTTCATTTTTCAGATATGTTCTTCAGTTACGAAAGGAAAAAGGAAAAAAGCAGTGCAGAGTGAGTGCCACTGTTTAATGAAGAATGGGGCGCAAAGTACTTCTTTGTACAAGCAAGTGATAAAGTCTTGTGTGTCGTATACCGAGAAAATACGATGTAGGTCGGCACTATGGCACCAGATATAAACCAAGTTATCCCCAACTCACAGAAACACAGCGTTCGGGAAAAAACTGAATCACTGCAACGCAGGTTGATTTCCCAACAATTTTTTTTTTTAGCAGAAGAGAACTGAAAACGAAGCTTTAAACAGAGCCAATTACGTAGTAGCTTATGGGTTAACTAAATGAGGAAAGCCATTCACCGGTGGAGATCTGATCAAGGAGTGAATGATGGCAGCAGTGCCAGAGTTATGTACAGATAAAACAAATTGTTCCAAATCCTCAGTCTTGTGCCAAATACTGTTGCTCGCACAATTGAGGATATAGGAAGCAATATTTTTCATCAAATTGCAGACGAAGCAAGAAATTTTCAGTTTTATTCTCTGGCACTTGAAGAATTGAGTGATGTAAGTGATAATCACAACTAGTATTCTTCCGTTGTGCCGGCGAGGGTCCGGGTTCGATTCTCGGCGAGGGCAGAAACATTGGGCGTGTTTCTTCACACTGGTTGTCTATGTTCACCCATTAGTAAAATAGGTACCTGCGTGTTAGTCGACTAGTGTGGGTCGCATCCTGGGACAAAAACTGACCTAATTTGCCTGTACTGACTCAGCATAACAAGGGGCTTTCTATATAGTAGTATGTCATTGATGTCAGCTAGGCCTATATACCTTGTACATGTACTTGTAGAAATAAAGATATTATGATTATTAAAAATCAGCATCAATGCAAAGCACAACACTGCAACCGGAGAAAACATATTCAAATAATTGCAAAAAAAAAACTGTATTAGAATATAACCTGAAGTGGAATATATTGCAATACGTGACAATTGATTGAAGGTGACGAAAGGTTTGGTTGGACAAATCACAAAGGTTGTCAGGATGGTGAATTATCAGACTCCATGTTTCTGCATTGCAGAAAATATGTCTTGCATTTTGAAACCTGTTGTTTCAGCAATGAATTTCACTCCATCTCACGGGCTTAATAAATTTTGTAAACTTCAAATGCTCGTCAGATAAATTTGTGCGATATTTGGACTTGACATAGTTCATTTTTGAAAATGTTTGTTTACAAAGGCACGTTGTACCAAAAACTGATATGAATCTACAAGCAAATCACTTCAAATTTGGAAGCAGTTTCTAAATTTGAAGTGATTTGCTTGTAGATTCGCATCAGTTTTTGGTACAACGTACCTTTGTAAACAAACATTTTCAAAAATGAACTATGTCAAGTCCAAATATCGCTCAAATTTATCTGATGAGCATTTGAAGTCAATTCTAATACTTGGCTCCTCAAGCTTGACACCTCAGTTCAGCAATATTTTGAAATTAAAAATCCAGTTCCATCATTCCTATTAAACATGTGTTTACCCGGGGAGAGTTCCGGGGGTCAACGCCCCCGCAGCCCGGTCTGTGACCAGGCCTCAAATTAATCTTGTGTCAGCTATTCTCATCTGCACTTCAGTAATTTGTACTGTCAGGGCAGTGACATATATTTGACATTTTTCCTCATTATTTATAATTTCTCAATGTAAGAACAGTAATTTTTCTTCGTAATTGACACATTTCTCTTTTGTTCTGAACCATATAATGCTGATTCCAAAAGACTCCAAAGAAACTAATTCATTTAAATTTTATTCATTCATTTACATTTATTAATAAGACTGAATTTTTCTTTGGCCCGTGAAAATATGTAAAATATACGATGTAGCCCTCCTGGTAAGGACTGATCCTCGCAGTATCCAACAAGGACTGATCCCTCCCTAGATTGGTCTAGACCAGGGGTCTCCAAACTTTAACCCCTGGTCTAGACTAGTAGTCCCTAGATTGGTCTAGTCTAGACTAGTAGTCCCTAGATTGGTCTAGTCTAGACTAGTAGTCCCTGGATTGGTCTGGTCTAGACTAGTTGTCCCTAGATTGGTCTAGTCTAGACTAGTAGTCCCTAGATTGGTCTTGTCTAGACTAGTAGTCCCTAGATTGGTCTAGTCTAGACTAGTAGTCCCTAGATTGGTCTAGTCTAGACTAGTAGCCCCTAGATTGGTCTAGTCTAGACTAGTAGTCCCTAGATTGGTCTGGTCTAGACTAGTAGTCCCTAGATTGGTCTAGTCTAGACTAGTAGTCCCTAGATTGGTCTAGTCAAGACTAGTAGTCCCTAAATTGGTCTGGTCTAGACTAGTAGTCCCTAGATTGGTCTAGTAAATACTAGTAGTCCCTAGATTGGTCTAGTCTAGACTAGTAGTCCCTAGATTGGTCTAGTCTAGACTAGTAGTCCCTAGATTGGTCTAGTCTAAAATAGTAGTCCCTAGATTGGTCTGGTCCAGACTAGTAGTCCCTAGATTGGTCTAGTCTAGACCAGTAGTCCCTAGATTGGTCTAGTCTAGACTAGTAGTCCCTAGATTGGTTTGGTCTAGACTAGTAGTCCCTAGATTGGTCTAGTCTAGTCTAGTAGTCCCTAGATTGGTCTAGTCTAGACTAGTAGTCCCTAGATTGGTCTAGTCAAGACTAGTAGTCCCTAGATTGGTCTAGTCTAGACTAGTAGTCCCTAGATTGGTCTAGTCTAGACTAGTAGTCCCTAGATTGGTCTAGTCAAGACTAGTAGTCCCTAGATAGGTCTAGTCTAGACTAGTAGTCCCTAAATTGGTCTAGTCTAGACTAGTAGTCCGTTGATTTGTCTAGTCTAGACTAGTAGTCCCTAGATTGATCTGGTCTAGACTAGTAGTCCCTAGATTGGTCTAGTCTAGACTAGTAGTCCCTAGATTGGTCTAGTCTAGACTAGTAGTCCCTAGATTGGTCTAGTCTAGACTAGTAGTCCCTAGATTGGTCTAGTCAAGACTAGTAGTCCCTAGATTGGTCTAGTCTAGACTAGTAGTCCCTAGATTGGTCTAGTCTAGACTAGTAGTCTGTTGATTGGTCTAGTCTAGACTAGTAGTCCCTAGATTGGTCTAGTCTAGACTAGTAGTCCCTAGATTGGTCTGGTCTAGACTAGTAGTCCCTAGATTGGTCTAGTCTAGACTAGTAGTCCCTAGATTGATCTGGTCTAGACTAGTAGTCCCTAGATTGATCTGGTCTAGACTAGTAGTCCCTAGATTGGTCTAGTCTAGACTAGTAGTCCCTAGATTGGTCTAGTCTAGACTAGTAGTCCCTAGATTGGTCTGGTCTAGACTAGTAGTCCCTAGATTGGTCTAGTCTAGACTAGTTGTCCCTAGATTGATCTGGTCTAGACTAGTAGTCCCTAGATTGGTCTGGTCTAGACTAGTAGTCCCTAGATTGGTATGGTCTAGACTAGTATTCCCTAGATTGGTCTAGTCTAGACTAGTAGTCCCTAGATTGATATGGTCTAGACTAGTAGTCCCTAGATTGGTCTGGTCTAGACTAGTAGTCCCTAGATTGGTCTTGTCTAGACTAGTAGTCCCTAGATTGATCTGGTCTAGGCTAGTAGTCCCTAGATTGTTCTAGTCTAGACTAGTAGTCCCTAGATTGATCTGGTATAGACTAGTAGTCCCTAGATTGGTCTGGTCTAGGCTAGTAGTCCCTAGATTGGTCTAGTCTAGACAAGTAGTCCCTAGATTGGTCTGGTCTAGACTAGTAGTCCCTAGATTGGTCTAGTCTAGACTAGTAGTCCCTAGATTGATCTGGTCTAGACTAGTAGTCCCTAGATTGGTCTGGTCTAGACTAGTAGTTTCCTAGATTAGTCTAGTCTAGACTAGTAGTCCCTAGATTGATCTGGTCTAGACTAGTAGTCCCTAGATTGGTCAGGTCTAGGCTAGTAGTCCCTAGATTGGTCTGGTCTAGGCTAGTAGTCCCTAGATTGGTCTAGTCTAGACTAGTAGTCCCTAGATTGATCTGGTCTAGACTAGTAGTCCCTTGATTGGTCTGGTCTAGGCTAGTAGTCCTTAGATTGGTCTAGTCTAGACTAGTAGTCTCTAGATTGGTCTGGTCTTAACTAGTAGTCCCTAGATTGGTCTAGTCTAGACTTGTAGTCCATAGATTGGTCTAGTCTAGACTAGTAGTCCCTAGATTGGTCTGGTCTAGACTAGTAGTCCCTAGATTGGTCTAGTCTAGACTAGTAGTCCCAAGATTGGTCTGGTCTAGACTAGTAGTCCCTAGATTGGTCTAGTCTAGACTAGTAGTCCCTAGATTGGTCTAGTCTAGACTAGTAGTCCCTAGATTGATCTGGTCTAGACTAGTAGTCCCTAGATTAGTCTGGTCTAGGCTAGTAGTCCCTAGATTAGTCTAGTCTAGACTAGTAGTCCATAGATTGGTCTAGTCTAGACTAGTAGTCCCTAGATTGGTCTAGTCTAGACTAGTAGTCCCTAGATTGGTCTGGTCTAGACTAGTAGTCCCTAGATTGGTCTGGTCTAGACTAGTAGTCCCTAGATTGGTCTAGTCTAGACTAGTAGTCCCTAGATTTGTCTAGTCTAGACTAGTAGTCCCTAGATTGGTCTAGTCTAGACTAGTAGTCCCTAGATTGGTCTAGTCTAGACTAGTAGTCCCTAGATTGGTCTGGTCTAGACTAGTAGTCCTTAGATTGGTCTAGTCTAGTCTAGTAGTCCCTAGATTGGTCTGGCCTAGACTACTAGTCCCTAGATTGGTCTAGTCTAGACTAGTAGTCCCTAGATTGGTCTAGTCTAGACTAGTAGTCCCTAGATTGGTTTGGTCTAGACTAGTAGTCCCTAGATTGGTCTGCTCAAGACTAGTAGTCCCTAGATTGGTCTAGTCTAGACTAGTAGTCCCTAGATTGGTCTAGTCTAGACTAGTAGTCCCTAGATTGGTCTGGTCTAGACTAGTAGTCCCTAGATTGGTCTAGTCTAAACTAGTAGTCCCTAGATTGATCTGGTCTAGACTAGTAGTCCCTAGATTGGTCTGGTCTAGACTAGTAGTCCCTAGATTGGTCTGGTCTAGACTAGTAGTCCCTAGATTGGTCTAGTCTAGACTAGTAGTCCCTAGATTGATCTGGTCTAGACTAGTAGTCCCTAGATTGGTCTGGTCTAGACTAGTAGTCCCTAGATTGGTCTAGTCTAGACTAGTAGTCCCTAGATTGATCTGGTCTAGACTAGTAGTCCCTAGATTGGTCTGGTCTAGGCTAGTAGTCCCTAGATTGGTCTAGTCTAGACTAGTAGTCCATAGATTGGTCTAGTCTAGACTAGTAGTCCCTAGATTGGTCTAGTCTAGACTAGTAGTCCCTAGATTGGTCTGGTCTAGACTAGTAGTCCCTAGATTGGTCTGGTCTAGACTAGTAGTCCCTAGATTGGTCTAGTCTAGACTAGTAGTCCCTAGATTGGTCTAGTCTAGACTAGTAGTCCCTAGATTGGTCTGGTCTAGACTAGTAGTCCCTAGATTTGTCTAGTCTAGACTAGTAGTCCCTAGATTGGTCTGGTCTAGACTAGTAGTCCCTAGATTGGTCTAGTCTAGACTAGTAGTCCCTAGATTGGTCTGGTCTAGACTAGTAGTCCCTAGATTGGTCTAGTCTAGACTAGTAGTCTTTAGATTGGTCTGGTCTAGACTAGTAGTCTTTAGATTGGTCTGGTCTAGACTAGTAGTCCCTAGATTGGTCTGGTCTAGACTAGTAGTCCCTAGATTGGTCTAGTCTAGACTAGTAGTCCCTAGATTGGTCTAAGTCTAGACTAGTAGTCCCTGATTGGTCTGGTCTAGGCTAGTAGTCCTAGATTGGTCTAGTCTAGACTAAGTAGTCCTAGATTGGTCTAGTCTAGACTAGTAGTCCCTAGATTGGTCTAGTCTAGACTAGTAGTCCCTAGATTGGTCTGGTCTAGACTAGTAGTCCCTAGATTGGTCTAGTCTAGACTAGTAGTCCCTAGATTGGTCTAGTCTAGACTAGTAGTCCCTAGATTGGTCTAGTCTAGACTAGTAGTTTAAGAATAAAGACAACTTTTTTTTACTTTCTCTAGTATTCTTTTATCTGTGATTTTATCATACCTTTTTTATTCTCCAACTCTTAGCCTTTTTTTTTTTTATCCATTTTTATCTGATTATCACCCTTCTTTATTCTGCCACTCTTTTCCTATTCCACCTTACTTAAAAAATGTTATATTCATATGGACCATTCAACGCAAAAGTCAGTGGAGGCTCGATCCTCCGTCTGCTACCTATTTGTAATCCAATGTACTAATCTTTTTCTTTACTCATTAATTATTTTCTCTTTCTTTCCTCTCCCCTCGTCTTAGAATTTTCTCCTCTCTTCTCTGAGCATCTCTCTTATTCTCAGTAATGCTTCTTCCCAGTCTTCCCTCCTCCTCCTCCTACTCTCCCCTCTTCTTCCCCAGTCTTCCCCTCCCTCTTCTCCTCTCCTTCCTTAGTTTTTCCGCTTGTCTTCCTCCCATAATCAGTCGTCTGTTCTCTCCAATCCCACCTTTAAGATAAGACCTAAGAAGAGTAAAATAATTGAATTCGTTTTCTGGCAGTAAAGGTAACCCATAAAATATTGGAGAAATGTGATTCACCAAAATCAGGAAAGATAATTGTGGATCATTTTTGTTATTATTAAAGCTGCTGTTGTAGATAGTTAATTATTGATGAATGAGACACATGTGCTACACCTACACCTGGTAAGACGTTTCGCGCACCAAGGGCTTTTAATGAATTATTATAGTTGAACTGCTGTAAAGGACTTGTCAATTTAGCTATCATTAGTGTCAAAACGTTTCGCAAGCCAATGGCTTTCTCAGTCCACTACAGAGAAAAATGGTGGAAGGTGCGATGGAGTTTTGAGGTAATCAGTCCCTCGGCCAGGAGTCGATGGGTTGAGGCCCCAGGTCTTGCATGGAGGACATGTTGCTTGCCCAAGTTAGGCTCAGTTTTTGTGTCTCGTTTTTCTTTGCCCGACACTGTGTTCCTCACTGCTGATTTGTGCATTTTGCATTTTGCCGAAATGGCTGGTTTACTGTTCAGGCAAGAAAGCTCTGTTGGTCAGAAGTTAGTGTATTTAGGGACTTGTTTCATCAGCCATATTCACAGTTGAGTCTTGTTGAGCACAATACAAACACATATACATTACTTATTCTAAAAGCATAGTTAAGATGTACAGAAATACTGAATACTCATAATAATCAATAAGTTTCTGAAGCTATGCACCTAATGATGTGCAGGAACCTAATTCCAGAGTTACTTTTGGTTGTAAATATTAAAGCTAAACTTCTTTTTTCATTTAAGTTCTCATATGCAGTCCTCTTTAAAACCCTATTAAGAAAAAGTGTTTATCAAATACTATAGGGAAAAACCTAAACCCAAAAGTAGTATTAAAAACGTAGAGTTCGTAAGGGTGGTGAGGAGTGCTGACAAAAAGTCAAAGAGGGAGTCTGTGTCAAAGGTGGGGCCGTCAGCGAGGACGGAAGATAAAGTAAGAGTGTTTAGAGCAGTGATGATGTCAGAGGTAAATTCTGCGTGCTCGCTTATAGACAGGACAGTCCAATAGAATATGGCGAACTGAAATTGTAACCTAACAATTGGCACAGAGTGGAACTGGGAGCCTCTCCATGAGATACCCCATAAGTGAGAAGGGTGTGTCAGATGCGGCGGCGGGGAAGCATATTCTCCCAACCATGACATCCTCTAGTGCTCCTTTTTCTTGTCCTTAGACTGACTCCACTTCTACTACGTCTTCTAGTGCCACTAAACTACTCTTCCTACTTTATACTACTACGATTCCTTCTACTACTACTACTTCCACCACCTACCTTACCACTACTTTCTCCTCTCCCTCTCTTGTTCCCGTCTTTGTCTCGCTCGCCTCTATATTCTGGCTTCCTCATTTTTTTCGACGACGATTGTAGCTAATTGCTACACCACTGAAGAAACTCCCCGGTCTGCCACCTGCCCACAGCTGCCTCCACAGCGCCCGCCACAGCGCTGCGCCATGGCTTTGCACAGCGGCTCACTGCGTCCTGTCATAGGGCTGCCCTGCCACAGCGCTGCCCCCGCCACAGCGCTGCCCCCGCCATAGGGCTGTAAACTTGACACAGACGGCTCACTGCGTCCTTGTCATAGGGCTGCCCCTGCCACAGGGCTGTAAGCGATATTCCACTTGGTAAGCTGGGAAGTTGTCAAGGCGATACGCGTGCCCTCCTACGGTGGCTCTGTCGGCCTGGTGGCATAGGCTTCGATTCCACATGAGGTCGGGAAGTTGTCAAGGCGATAGCGTGTCCCACTCCTACGGTGGCTCTTGGCCTGGTGGCATAAGCTCTCGATTCACACAATGAGGGTCCGGGTTCGATTCCCGGCAAGGGTGAAAACATTGGGCGTGTTTCCTTACAGTGGCAAGTTGAGATGTAGTGGCCAGGTGAGTGCGGCTGCCACCACCATCCACTGTTGCACTCTGACTGCAGCTTATATGCTGTACCACTGATGGGTCATCTAAGGATTAAGACCCGTGCCAGGCCTTGTTCTGGCGAATCTCAAACAACAACAACTCTTTTGTCAGTGAGACTTTGTAAATGGTTCAAGTCGGACTGAAACGTCGTCGTAAGCTCCTCTCTCCTATGAGCGGGTTATTTGTGTATAGGGCCAGTGTATTGGCAACTTTGCACCTGCACAAATTAGACGTACACCTACACAACTAAGACGTATTATCATCCTTCTCATTAATGCATCACCTGTTAGTGACTGAAGCCGTTCAGTTGAGAGTTGCTCAAGAAGATATTTCACCAAAAATAATACCACATTATTATAGCAATATAAATGGAAACTTGGCACTTACTCCAGGATTAATCCTTACCAGAATTTTTAAAGGGGTGAACCGGTAAGTTTCGGTCAGATGACCAAAAGCTCCAGCTGCGGGTCATTACATGACTAAGACCGGCTTCAGGAAACACTTGCCGTGTTTACTGACAAGCCTTACCTGACCTAACTCTTCCTCTTAGTATATAGAACAGTGTTCAAAGTTGGAAGACGATTAGAAGGGACATTCTCAAGCTATCGTGAAGATATTGCTATGTTACTTGGATGTATAAAAGTGGCAAATTGGCCCCTTTACAACCCCAAAATTAAGTCAGACATATAAACGCTGAATTTTGGAAGCTAATTAGAGAAGGAGCTTCCAGATTATCGCAAGAAAAAAGTAACAATTTGACTTTTACAAGAGGTATTTCATTTAAAAGGCTGCCTTATAATATTGTTGTATGTCTTACACAGCTTTAGTGAATTTACTTGTATAAAGTGACTTGTAACTATGTGTTGACTTAACTGAATGATAGCAAATGTACTTAACCTGTGCAATAAATTTCTCTTATTGTGTTATCGATCATTCACTAAAGTTGACAGTGTTTTAAAGTGTTTGCTCGACCTTCCCTTTTACCACAAACCTTTCAATATTTAGACTATTTTCTCCGATGAATAAATTATTCGAGGCCGAAATAACTAAACCGAATTTAAAGCACATTACATTAACTTTGATAATGGGTACCAACTTTAAAGAAAAACCCGTGAGCAAACTCCAAGAGGGACTTATATTTCTTAGAAAACGACTTGGTCCTGGGACTCTTATCTCTCTTAACCTTTTCAAATAAATATGCGCCCTAGTGTTTGCTCACGTGACTTCTTAAACCTTGAAGTATTAATTCCGGGTGGAGGACATTGAATAAGCAGCGTCTGAAACATATTAATCAACAACTAATCATTAAATCCTCAAGAATACCTAACGCGGCATAGTACACTGCAGCAACTCTACATAAATACATGAATAACAAGAGTCACATGGCGGAATTAATATTCATAATCAGCGAAACTGTCAAGAGGTCGAGGTCTCTGGCTTCAGTCTAAGGATCATTGGAGAGCTTAGAAGCTTCGAAGCCGTGCTTGTCAGAGCTCCGAACCCTCAGTGTGTCCGCCCAGCTACCGTACGAGGGTCATCATGCCGCCCTCCTGTATATTAACAAGGATGGTGATATACACACAGACGTGTGTTTCTCGCATTGTATATGCGCCGAAACGCTTGTATCTCATCATACATACAAAATGTCTAGATATTCATCATATCCATGTATCTCTAGGCGTTTACTCACCGAATGTGAGTAAACGCCTGTGTATATAAGTGATGTGTATATAAGGGATGTATATCTCTGTATAAACTAATAAGTGTATACAGATTTATGCATTCACACTGAAAATTGACTTTAATTCCCATTTTAATTCAAGTATCTTTAACTGCTGGTGTTCAGGTGACATGAAGTCTTAACGACCCTCGTGTAGTCGACAGGCTTTAAACCTAATTATAAAACTGTCAAGCAAAATAATAATTTAATACACTATACTTTGATGCATAAAACTATGCCTCTTCAGGTAAGTTATACGTTTTGTTAAGGCAGTGTTTAAGTGGAAAGTGCTAGTGTGAAGTGTTTGTAAGTGCTACTGTCCAGTGCTAAAACAGGAGTGCAAATAACAAGTGTCAGTATGTTGTACAAGTTTGTTATAAGTGTAAGTGTTCAGAACTTCATGTGGACGTAAAGTGAAGAGAAAAAATTCTAATTATTCATTATACCGTTTAGAATCATCCACCATCAGGAGGAGGTGAGTTTTATCTGGCACAGCGGGAAGGTGATGATAATCTTGGCACCACTGTACCGTGATGATAATGTTGGCACCACTGTACCGGGATGATAATCTTAGCACCACTGTACCGTGATGATAATGTTGGCACCACTGTACCGTGATGATAATCTTAGCACCACTGTACCGTGATGATAATCTTAGCACCACTGTACCGTGATGATAATCTTAGCACCACTGTACCGTGATGATAATCTTAGCACCACTGTACCGTGATGATAATCTTAGCACCACTGTACCGTGATGATAATCTTAGCACCACTGTACCGTGATGATAATCTTAGCACCACTGTACCGTGATGATAATCTTAGCACCACTGTACCGTGATGATAATCTTAGCACCACGGTACCGTGATGATAATCTTAGCACCACTGTACCGTGATGATAATCTTAGTACCACTGTACCGTGATGATTGATTTTTAAATTATACACAGAAGACGAAGGTCGTACATAGTGTATACCGTGGGATACTTACAAGATAAGAAAGTGAAGGGTATATATACCAAGGGATACTTAGAGATTATGCTGGTTGAAGGAAATAACCGGGAATACTTTTAGAAGATGCTGGTAGAGGGAATATAGGTATAACTTGTAACGGTACGGGTTAAAGCTTATTGGAGATACTTGCAGGTAGTGTAGGATAAAAGGTATAATTGGGGATACTTCAGGAAGATGGTGAAGGGTATTATGGGGACACTTCCAAAAGATGGAGACTGAAGGGTATAGCTAAGGATACTTCTAAAATATACTAGTGAAGGGCGTAATCAGAGATAATTTCAGAAGGCGCGAGAGAAGGGCATTACTGGGGATACTTACGGAACGTACAACTGAAGGGTATAACTGGGGGATACTTCCTGAAGTAGAAGGATGAAGGGCATTACTTGGAAAGTTAAAGTAGAAGCTAACTGAAGAGTTAAAATATGGACACTTGCAGAAGGCGCGAGCTGAGTAGTACAACTGGGGTAGGAATTCTTGTATTAATAAATATTCTTGATCACCTTGCAGGTTAGTGAGTCATGATGCTCCTTCAGTTAAACCTGACACACCATCGCTGAGGTCAGTTATTTTGCATCAGTTGTTATTGACAGTGTTTTCCACAGTATACTAATGTTCTCAACGAGATGTATAACATATATCCCTACCATCTTAACAGCCTCACTTAACACCTCCAGCTATGAGAGAACAATATATCCCATTTTTATTATGGATAGTCTTACTTCACAATGAATGTTATTTTCACTGAGGTGAAGATCGAAGCTCCAGTGTTTTGGCTACGGTAAAGTTGCGTGTCATTGCTCTGTTTGTTATGCAGTACGTAATAACTTTCAACCTGTGGCGTAGCTGGCCACCGCCTCCCCTCAGCACGTTCTTCAAAAGTGACGCCGTGTCAACATTTTTTTAACTCTTTAGTTCACTTGTGCCAATGACATGTGTTCCATTTATCCCAACTTGTACACACTGTACCTCATTTTTCTGAACTTACCAATAACTAGCGCAGTTGCGGACTGTCAGCTCAGACAGTCCTACCTCGGTTCTACAATGGGCGAAGACAGATTAGTTTTGGTCTCCATTGAAAGAGAGTTGCCTGCTGAGGTGGACTATAATAAAGTAATATATAACTTTTCTATAATGAAGCCTAGAAGAGAGAAACTGTTGTAGTTACTTCAAACATTTTTAACATTGCTTCTTTTCGTTTTAATTTTACGTTTAAAATTAAAATAATTAATTAACACATGTTTTTATTATGTTTTGAGATTTATGAACTTACTGTAAAACTTTTTTATTCTTTTGATTTTAAATACAAAATAGAAATGTATAATGAATTTAAAATTGTTCGGTACGTGTCATGGTGCGTATTGTATGTGTTCGCTGCCCCTGACCTCAGAACCTGGCTACGGCACTGCTTTCAACCCCTGGATAAAAGTGAGGTTTTCCCAGTGGAGGATCCACAACTATCCTTGCTGTACCCACGACGGTGAGGATGATAGCCCGCTAGAGACAGTGGTTTTTTTATTCATGGTTTTTAAATATCAAGTTATTTTTATAGTAGCAATTTAATGAGTAATAACAATCAGTCCCATATTGTTTTATTTGTAATTAGGCTAAAATAATATTTTTTTACTATAGCGTGTCCTATTAATAATGATGAAAAATTATTTAATTCGTTATCGTGTCAATTACATATATATTTTATGAAACAGTAACACAGTTATAGTTGGCTTACGCAGGTGGCTTTCCGAGGCTGGGTCACCGTAACCCAGTGGTGATGCTTGTGATTCGTGAATCTTGGTAGGTGAAGCCTCTTTCCTGGGAGGGTTGCCACTCTTCCTACAGTATGTCTTTCGGCATAAATGATGATGATGTTTCCCTTTCGTCATAATTCGCTCACACTTCTGATCGATGAAATAGAACATTTTATGGGCATGGGTTGGGGGTGGTGCAGGATACAATAAACCTGGAGACAATTTTGGCAGGTGAGGAAGACTAAGAACATCTTCAAAGAATATTTGTTGTAGGATAATTCGACGTTTGAGAGATAATTCCATTACCATCAGTCGGAACCATAATAATATTGTACAACTATATTACTTAATAGAAAATGCAGTGACGATGGAGGCGCATCCTGATTTCTCATAATATATTCCATCCCTGTGGAAGAACTTCCTCTGCTGCCGCCTGCAGCAGAGGTATGGGAACTGGCATCAATTGTCCTCGACGATCGTTAATGACTGGAGGTTGTTGGTCCGCCCTTCTGGGGGCCATCTAGGAGCATCATAGCCAAGGTTACTTGTGTCTCAGACAATGTGCAGGTCCAGAAGCAACATTGGGAGGACTCTAAGTACACCCAGGAGTGCTAATTTCCTCCCCACCTGTCTCACACACACACACACACACATGTCGTGCCGAATAGGTAAAACTGGTCAATCAGCAAGAATTCATTTAAAATTAAGTTCTTTCTAAAATTTTCTCTTTTACGTTTAAAGATATATTTTTTCATATATATATATATATATATATATATATATATATATATATATATATATATATATCGTGCCGATTAGGTAAAACTGGTCAATTAGCAAGAACTCATCTAAAATTAAGTCCTTTCTAAAATTTTCTCTATACGTTTAAAGATATATTTTTTTCATTTATGTTAATGTAAAAAATAATTTTGAACCAAAAGAAACTTAGAAAACTTACCTAACCTTATTAACAAGAGTAATTTAATTTAGCCTAATCCAACTAAATATATTTTAGATACGTTTACAATAATTTAATAATAAACAAACACAATGAAATATATTTTTTTTCGTTATATTCAGAATGATTTTTGCGAAATTATTGCATACAAAAATTTTCACTTGTCTTATATAGCAAGGTGAGCGTTGCTATTTAAGCCAAAATCGCAAGTTTTACCTAATCGGCACGACATATATATATATATATATATATATATATATATATATATATATATATATATATTTATATTAATAAAACTTAATCAATAACTACTTTAACAAATGAATTATCATAATTCAAATCACAACATAACAAATATATATTCATTGTGTTTGTTTATTGAAATTATGACGTATCTAAAATATATTTATTGGGTTAGGCAAATATTGCGTTTTAGCTAATAAGGTTAGGTAGGTTTTCAAAGTTTCTCTTATACAAAATTATAAATTCTTACATTAACATAAATGAAAAATATATCTTTAAACTATAAGAAAATTTAGAAAATTATTTTTAGATGATTCTTGCTAATTACAGTTTTCCTAATCGGACATATATATATATATATATATATATATATATAGTTAACATTAATTTAATTATAAAACACAATGAATATATTTTCATTATGTTCAGAATGATTTTGGCGAAATATTGCTACAAATTTACACTTGTCTTATGGCAAGGTGAGCTTGCTATTTAAGCCAAAATAGCAAGTTTTACTTGTCTTATGCCATATAAGACAAGTGAAAATTGTGTATGCAATAATTCGCGAAATCATTCTGAACATAACGAAAATAAAATATTTCATTGTGTTTGTTTTTTATTATGTTACAAACATTTATATATATATATATATATATATATATATATATATATATATATATATATATATATATATATATATATATATATATATAATATATATATATGCTAGAATTCGCAAGAGCAGGCGAAATATCACAAACACTGATCTCTGCCCGACGAGACTCGAACCTACGAACCTCATGACAGGTACGCAGTGCTTTGCCGACCGTACACACTGGTCCAATACCTTGGCATCCAGCAGTGGGCGAAACGTTGACAATAAAGGATCACATTATAATGCTTATGTGTTTATTTTTCCATTGTGTCGGTATTTTATACCATTTATTTCCACCTCCTCCTCTACCCTCTAGTACCTCCTTCTCTACCCTCTAGTACCTCCTTCTCTACCCTCTAGTACCTCCTTCTCTACCCTCTAGTACCTCCTTCTCTACCCTCTAGTACCTCCTTCTCTACCCTCTAGTACCTCCTTCTCTACCCTCTAGTACCTCCTTCTCTACCCTCTAGTACCTCCTTCTCTACCCTCTAGTACCTCCTTCTCTACCCTCTAGTACCTCCTTCTCTACCCCCTAGTGTCTCCTTCACTATACCCCCTAGTGTCTCCTTCACTATACCCCTAGTGTCTCCTTCACTATACCCCCTAGTGTCTCCTTCACTATACCCCCTAGTGTCTCCTTCACTATACCCCCTAGTGTCTCCTTCACTATACCCCCTAGTGTCTCCTTCACTATACCCCCTAGTGTCTCCTTCACTATACCCCCTAGTGTCTCCTTCACTATACCCCCTAGAGTCTCCTTCACTATATCCCCTAGTGTCTCCTTCACTATATCCCCTAGTGTCTCCTTCACTATACCCCCTAGTGTCTCCTTCACTATACCCCTAGTGTCTCCTTCACTATACCCTCTAGTGTCTCCTTCACTATACCCTCTAGTGTCTCCTTCACTATACCCTCTAGTGTCTCCTTCACTATACCCCTAGTGTCTCCTTCACTATACCCCTAGTGTCTCCTTCACTATACCCCCTAGTGTCTCCTTCACTATACCCCTAGTGTCTCCTTCACTATACCCCTAGTGTCTCCTTCACTATACCCCTAGTGTCTCCTTCACTATACCCCCTAGAGTCTCCTTCACTATACCCCCTAGTGTCTCCTTCACTATACCCCCTAGTGTCTCCTTCACTATACCCCCTAGAGTCTCCTTCACTATACCCCTAGTGTCTCCTTCACTATCAACAAAATTCATTTCGCCCAATATCTCTTACTAGCTGCTTATGTAAAACATTTGAGAGGATGATTCTTAATCGTCTCATGTACAGAATCAAACATTTTTTGTCCCCGGTTGCATGGTTTCATGCATGGAAGGAGTGTGCACCATTGCCCTAGTGTCTCCTTCACTATACCCCTCTAGTGTCTCCTTCACTATACCCTCTAGTGTCTCCTTCACTATACCCTCTAGTGTCTCCTTCACTATACCCTCTAGTGTCTCCTTCACTATACCCTCTAGTGTCTCCTTCACTATACCCTCTAGTGTCTCCTTCACTATACCCTCTCCTTCGTTCTTTCTGATGTCTTTCCTCTTTCCATTCTAATCTCTCTTCTTTCCCCCCTCCTTCACTTCCCTCTCCTCTCTTTTTTTCTAATCTTCTCCTGCCTCATCTACTATCTCCTTTTTTAGTTCATTCCTCCCTACTTTACCAACCTCTCCTCCCTCCTTTACTCTCTCTCTCCTTCCTTTACCTCCCTCTCCTCCCTCCTTACCTCCCTCTCCTTCCTCCTTTACCTCCTCTCCTCCTCCTTTACCTCCTCTCCTCCTCCTTTACTCTCTCTCCTCCTTACCTCCCGCTCTCCTTCTTACCTCCCTCTTCCTCCTTTATACCCTCTCCTCCTTTACCTCCCTCTCCTCCCTCTTTTACCTCCCTCTCCTCCCTCTTTACCACCCTCGTCTCCCTCCTTTACCACCCTCTCCCTCCTTTACCTCCCTCCTTTATCTCCCTTTCCTCCCTCCTTTACTTTCCTCTCTTCTCTCCTTCCCTTTCCTCCCTCCTTTACTTCCCTCTCTCTCTCCTTCCTCTTTTCCCTCCTTTATCTCCCTTCTCCTCCTCCTTTACTTCCTCTCTCTCCTTCTCTCCTTCCCTCTCCTCCCCTCCTTTACTTCCCTCTCCTCTCTCCTTCCCTCTTCTCCCTCCTTTACTTCCCTCTCCTCTCTCCTTCCCTCTTCTCCCTCCTTTACCTCCCTCTCTTCTCTCCTTCCCTCTTCTCCCTCCTTTACCTCCCTCTCTTCTCTCCTTCCCTCTTCTCCCTCCTTTACCCCTCTCTTCTCTCTTCTCCCTCCTTTACCCCCTCCTCTCTCCTTCCCTCTTCTCCTCCTTTACCTCCCTCTCTTCTCTCCTTCCTCTTCTCCTCCTTTACTCCTCTCTTCTCTCCTTCCTTCTTCTCCTCCTTTACTTCCCTCTCTCTCCTTCCTCTCTTCTCCTCCTTTACCCCCTCTTCTCTCTCCTTCCCTCTTCTCCTCCTTTACCCCTCTTTCTTCTCTCCTTCCCTCTTCTCCCTCCTTTACCTCCTCTCTCTCTCCTTCCCTCTTCTCCCTCCTTTACTTCTCCTCTCCTTTCTCTCCTTCCTCTTCTCCCTCCTTTACACTCCTCTCTTTCTCTCCTTCCTCTCTTCTCCTCCTTTCTCCTCTCTTCTCTCCTTCCCTCTCTCTCCTTTACCCCTCTCTTCTCTCCTTCCCTCTTCTCCTCCTTACCCCCTCTCTCTCTCCTTCCCTCTTCTCCTCCTTTACTCTCCTCTCTCTCTCTTCCCTCTTCTCCCTCCTTTACCTCCTCTTCTCTCCTTCCTCTTCTCCCTCCTTTCCTCCCTCTCTCTCTCCTTCCTCTTCTCCCTCCTTTCCTCCCTCTCTCTCTCTTCCCTCTTCTCCTCCTTTCCTCCCTCTCTTCTCTCCTTCCTCTCTTCTCCTCCTTTACTCTCCCTCTCTCTCTCCTTCTCCTTCTCCCTCCCTCCTTCCCTCTCCTCCTCCTTCTCCTCTCCTTCCTCTCCTCTTACCACCCTCTCCTCCCTCCTTCCCTCTCCTCCGTCCTTCCCTCTTCTCCTCCTTCCTCTCCTCCTCCTTTACTTCCCTCTTCTCCCTCTATATTTATCATTGCGTTCCAATTTTTCCTTTTCTCCTCCACTTTTCATATTTCGCTCTCACTCTACTTTTGTATCTTCTTTTTTCCTTCTTCCTTACTTTCCTCCTGTTTCCTCCCTATCTTTTCTTCCCTCCTTTTGTATCTTCCATCTACTGTTTTCTCCATCAACTACTATTCTCTCTCTCTCTGTTTCTCTCTCTCTCTTTCTCTTCTCTTTTTTTTTTGTTATCCTTCATCTCTCACAATCCTGTTCTAATTTCTCTAAATTCTTCCAAGATCATTATTTAATATTATATCTTCTCGTTTTTTGATCTCCTCATTTCATTTATTGCCTTTAATTTCTCCTTTCACGACTTTCTTTCTCCTGTTCATTTCTTCACTCTTATTCTTCATTTCTTTCCGCTTTTCTTATCGTTTCCTTTGAGCTCCTTTCAGTCCCTCTGCGTCTTATCTCTGTCCATTCTCGTTACGTCCTCAGTTATGTTATTTCATTATCTTCTCTAATTTTCTCTTAGTTATTCTTTCTTTTCCCTTTCTTCCCATCTCTGTATTTCTTTATCTCTCTTCCTTCTCCCCACCTCCTTCTCAACACTTCTTAATTAGCCTCCAATCTTTGCCTCTCTTCTATAAACAGTCTTCTCTTATCTCCTCTTCTTCGCCCGTACGACGTACGGAGACTCAAGTAAAACAAATGTTTTCTGGGAAAAAGAAAGTGTCAAAAATATTTAAGGAGATGTGATAGGCGTAAGGAAGATAAGGCAAATGGAATTCTCCCCCAGACAAGAATTTAAAAAATATTGACTAAATATCAAATATTACCCGGCAAAAAGACTTGGATATTTACATAAAATATGACTCTGATATTTTATTCCCTGGAGTTGAGTGTAT
Source organism: Cherax destructor (assembly GCA_009830355.1). Taxonomy (NCBI): domain Eukaryota; kingdom Metazoa; phylum Arthropoda; class Malacostraca; order Decapoda; family Parastacidae; genus Cherax; species Cherax destructor. The sequence goes on from WNWK01003536.1 coordinate 70,685, forward strand.
CTGGTCCCTGTCTGATGCTGATCGTGCACAATGTTGACTGTCTGACTACTGCCTGATGGTGCTAGTAAGCAGTGCTGACTGGGTCTGGCTACTGCCTGATGGTGCTAGTAAGTAGTGCTGACTGGGTCTGGCTACTGCCTGATGGTATTAGTAAGCAGTGCTGACTGGGTCTGGCTACTGCCTGATGGTGCTAGTAAGCAGTGCTGACTGGGTCTGGCTACTGCCTGATGGTGCTAGTGAGCAGTGCTGACTGGGTCTGGCTACTGCCTGATGGTGCTAGTAAGCAGTGCTGACTGGGTCTGGCTACTGCCTGATGGTGCTAGTAAGCAGTGCTGACTGGGTCTGGCTACTGCCTGATGGTGCTAATAAGCAGTACTGACTTGGTCTGACTACTGCCTGATGGTGCTAGTGAGCAGTGCTGACTGGGTCTGGCTACTGCCTGATGGTGCTAGTAAGCAGTGCTGACTGGGTCTGGCTACTGCCTGATGGTGCTAGTAAGCAGTGCTGACTAGATCTGGCTACTGCCTGATGGTGCTAGTAAGCAGTGCTTACTGGGTCTAACTACTGCCTGATGGTGCTAGTAAGCAGTGCTGACTGGGTCTGGCTACTGCCTGATGGTGCTAGTAAGCAGTGCTGACTGGGTCTGACTACTGCCTGATGGTGCTAGTAAGCAGTGCTGACTGGGTCTGACTACTGCCTGATGGTGCTAGTAAGCAGTACTGACTGGGTCTGGCTACTGCCTGATGGTGCTAGTAAGCAGTGCTGACTGTTTCTGGCTACTGCCTGATAGTGCTAGTAGCAGTGCTGACTGGGTCAGGCTACTGCCTGATGGTGCTAGTAAGTAGTGCTGACTGGGTCTGGCTACTGCCTGATGGTGCTAGTAAGTAGTGCTGACTGGGTCTGGCTACTGCCTGATGGTATTAGTAAGCAGTGCTGACTGGGTCTGGCTACTGCCTGATGGTGCTAGTAAGTAGTGCTGACTGGGTCTGGCTACTGCCTGATGGTAGTTAGTAAGCAGTGCTGACTGGGTCTGGCTACTGCCTGATGGTGCTAGTAAGCAGTGCTGACTGGGTCTGGCTACTGCCTGATGGTGCTAGTGAGCAGTGCTGACTGGGTCTGGCTACTGCCTGATGGTGCTAGTAAGCAGTGCTGACTGGGTCTGGCTACTGCCTGATGGTGCTAGTAAGCAGTGCTGACTGGGTCTGGCTACTGCCTGATGGTGCTAGTAAGCAGTGCTGACTGGGTCTGGCTACTGCCTGATGGTATTAGTAAGCAGTGCTGACTGGGTCTGGCTACTGCCTGATGGTGCTAGTAAGCAGTGCTGACTGGGTCTGGCTACTGCCTGATGGTGCTAGTGAGCAGTGCTGACTGGGTCTGGCTACTGCCTGATGGTGCTAGTAAGCAGTGCTGACTGGGTCTGGCTACTGCCTGATGGTGCTAGTAAGCAGTGCTGACTGGGTCTGGCTACTGCCTGATGGTGCTAATAAGCAGTACTGACTTGGTCTGACTACTGCCTGATGGTGCTAGTGAGCAGTGCTGACTGGGTCTGGCTACTGCCTGATGGTGCTAGTAAGCAGTGCTGACTGGGTCTGGCTACTGCCTGATGGTGCTAGTAAGCAGTGCTTACTGGATCTGGCTACTGCCTGATGGTGCTAGTAAGCAGTGCTGACTAGATCTGGCTACTGCCTGATGGTGCTAGTAAGCAGTGCTGACTGGGTCTGGCTACTGCCTGATGGTGCTAGTAAGCAGTGCTGACTAGATCTGGCTACTGCCTGATGGTGCTAGTAAGCAGTGCTTACTGGGTCTAACTACTGCCTGATGGTGCTAGTAAGCAGTGCTGACTGGGTCTGGCTACTGCCTGATGGTGCTAGTAAGCAGTGCTGACTGGGTCTGACTACTGCCTGATGGTGCTAGTAAGCAGTGCTGACTGGGTCTGACTACTGCCTGATGGTGCTAGTAAGCAGTACTGACTGGGTCTGGCTACTGCCTGATGGTGCTAGTAAGCAGTGCTGACTGTTTCTGGCTACTGCCTGATAGTGCTAGTAAGCAGTGCTGACTGGGTCAGGCTACTGCCTGATGGTGCTAGTAAGTAGTGCTGACTGGGTCTGGCTACTGCCTGATGGTGCTAGTAAGTAGTGCTGACTGGGTCTGGCTACTGCCTGATGGTATTAGTAAGCAGTGCTGACTGGGTCTGGCTACTGCCTGATGGTGCTAGTAAGTAGTGCTGACTGGGTCTGGCTACTGCCTGATGGTATTAGTAAGCAGTGCTGACTGGGTCTGGCTACTGCCTGATGGTGCTAGTAAGCAGTGCTGACTGGGTCTGGCTACTGCCTGATGGTGCTAGTGAGCAGTGCTGACTGGGTCTGGCTACTGCCTGATGGTGCTAGTAAGCAGTGCTGACTGGGTCTGGCTACTGCCTGATGGTGCTAGTAAGCAGTGCTGACTGGGTCTGGCTACTGCCTGATGGTGCTAATAAGCAGTACTGACTTGGTCTGACTACTGCCTGATGGTGCTAGTAAGCAGTGCTGACTGGGTCTGACTACTGCCTGATGGTGCTAGTAAGCAGTGCTGACTGGGTCTGGCTACTGCCTGATGGTGCTAGTAAGCAGTGCTGACTGGGTCTGACTACTGCCTGATGGTGCTAGTAAGCAGTACTGACTGGGTCTGGCTACTGCCTGATGGTGATCTTCCACTAGGCTGAGTGGTTCTGGCTGCTGCCTGATGCTGCTATTGTTAGGAATTTAATGACCTTGACACATCCAGGCACTGAGGTGGTAAGTACCTGTTAACTATACAAGTTAAATGCATTCGAATAAGTACTTTAATGAGTTGTATGTCCTCACCCAGACATACAAACTGCCCTTGTCTAGATAAGAAATCTTATGTTTATCCCGAGATGGAATGGCAGGTTCCTGGATTGAATTCAGCTAATGACTTGATTAGATAATTAACTGATCAGATACACACACACACACCATATTCTAGACAGCTCCTCCATGAAACTGTGTCCTGCTGTTGCCTGCTCTTGATTCTTCAGTGTTAAATGTGTCAATCTGTTCCCTATGCTAGTGGTCTACACACAGCTCAGCGCTGTACGACCCTTGTGGGTCTAACAGTTATGATTATAATAATATTGTTCCACAGTGCTGACTGTGTCTGGTTGTTGCCTGATGCTGCTGCTGGTCCACAGTGCTGTGTCTGGTTGCTGCCTGATGCCGCTGCTGCTCCAGAGTTGACTGTCTGTTACATAGACACTCTTTCCTTGTTAGATCCTAACATATTTCCCAACCCGAGAGGTGACCAGTTAATTGTTAGCGTAACCAGACAGTAAAGGGTGTCTTCTGAGACTCAGGTCAACATATTACCAATAATCTAACACAAGGGTTAGGTAAGGTTTGTCAGGAAACAGGACAAGTGTTTCCTGAAGCTGGTCTTAGTCATATGATGACCCACAGCTGGAGCTTTTGATCATCTGATCGAAGACTTCCGCTGGCTTACCCGTCCATCCCTTTAAAAATTAGGGTTTTAAATCTAAGACAAGGATGGAATAAGAAAGACAACACTTTAATAAAATCATGAAGGTAATAATGTACAAGACAGCCTCAAGATATATGTACTTTCACATACGTCTATGTATAGATTACTGGCATCGTACAAGGCCAGGTCTGAAACCATAAAAATAAAGGCATCAGACCTAAACTCAGGGCAGATTAGGAAGCAGAATCATAAACCCGATTATCAAGGGCTAAAGGGGGGAGGGCTTAAGGAAAAAAAATTGGAATTTTTTTTCTAACAGAAAAATATTGCATAATTCTGGCAACATGATGCAATCACATTGTTTCTATCATATTTCTAAGTATTTTTTCCAAAATGTAAATGAATTGGCATCAAGAAGACATGATGCCAATTCGTGTGGTTTGTTTTTCATCTTTTTATTTTTTGCTACAAAAATTACGATTTTTCTGACTATCTTTCGAAATACACAACATGGCATCTTGTTTGTGGACTCCATATTAGTGCTCAGAGTGAGAGCTGCTCAGTTGCCTGTGGGCTGCCGTCGAGGGTGGAGGTGGGTGGTGCGCAGAAGTCTGGCGCGTTGTCTCGTAGTTTTACAGAAAAATGGACTCTCTCTTTTTCTCAGGAATAAGTTATTGGCCTTTCACTAAGAATTTTGCGAAAACTATTTGACAGAATGCCACGATTTTTGCGCGCATTATCGGGCCAGCATTCTTTTAGAACGAGATAGTGCATATGTTGACACTTTACAGATCGCTTGTTCTATCTAGGCTGGAATATTGCTGCACAATAACTGCACCTTTCAAGGCGGGTGAAATTGCTGACCTTGAAAATGTGCAGAGAACCTTCACCGCACGCATAAGTGCGATAAACCACCTCAACTACTGGGAACGCTTGAAGTTCCTAAACCTGTACTCTCTAGAACGCAGGCGGGAGAGATACATTATTATATACACATGGAAAATTCTCGAGGGCTTAGTACCAAACTTGCACACAAAAATCACTCCGTACGAAAGCAAAAAACTCGGCAGGCGATGTAACATCCCCCCAATGAAGAGCAGGGGTGCCACTAGCACGTTGAGGGACAACACAATAAGTGTCAGGGGCCCAAGATTGTTCAACTGCCTCCCAGCATACATCAGGGGGATTACCAACAAACCCCTGGCTGTCTTCAAGCAGGCACTGGACAGGCACCTCAAGTCGGTACCTGATCAGCCGGGCTGTGGTTCGTACGTTGGACTGCGTGCGGCCAGCAGTAAAAGCCTGGTTGATCAAGCTCTCCTCCAACAGGAGGCCTGGTCACAGACCGGGCCGCGGGGGCGTTGACCCCTGGAATTCTCTCCAGGTAGACTCCAGGTACTGTTTTTGTTTTATTGATTTTTTCCCAAAAAAATCTTTAAAAAAAAAGACAAACTTCAGCCTTTTTTATTATGCAATCTACTGACATCTCGCTCAAAAGCTCGTTGTTTGGTTCCTATTTATACCTCTATCTTTCATCTGATATCAACTACAACATTGTACATCTTACCAATTTTGCTAAATCTTTTTTTGTATTATACACTATAAAATAGGGCATTATTATTTTTCTCTATCTTTTGAGGCAAAAGTCACTACAAACACGGTGTCCATTTATCAAATGCTGTTTAAATCACAGTAAAAATTTCATCAAAATTGGATAATTAGGAAAAAAAAAGGTTTTTAGCTCTCCCTCCCCCTGAGATATTTATTACTTTCCATGCAAATTAATAACTATCATGATAACAGAAGCAGTCAGAAACCAGACTATCAAGGGCTTAAGACATATCAGCAGTGCAGATTAAATTAATATTGTGAAGTACAAAGAACTGAGACTGAAAATAAAGCGGCTTCTACTAACACCTCAGCCTATCAAGAGCAAGAGACGATATTATAACTGCCACACAAAAACAATGATGAGTGCCAAGAACTGTGTGTAAAGAGACCTTTACTGACACCTCTTCGCTGGGGCTCCTTGTAGTGGAGAAGATCTCGGTCTGAGGAATTAGACATTTTGGTCTTCTTCCTCCAACTGAACCTGAGTCCCCAAGTCCCCTTTGCATGTCCCGTCCTCCCCATCCCTCCCCTCCCATCCCTCCCCTCCTATCCCTCCCCTCCTATCCCTCCCCTCCTATCCCTCCCTTTTATCCGTTCCGTTTGTAGCCTCTGGGGTCCTTCCCTCTGGTATTACAGTTCCTAGGTAGGGGAATGTGTGCCGGGATTCTTACCACTCCATAAGGTCCCTCGGGGGTGGTGTAGTTTGCTATGGAATCTGGATCATCTGAAGGCGCCCTGCTCACTTCCCGGATTTCCGGGGGTGGAGTGGATGTTCTGTAGATGGGTGTATCTCTGGAGGCTGGCTGTCAGTTCTGGGAGGTGGCATCCGAAGGAGGTATGCTCTGTGGTGGGTATCTGACCGCCCTCTCTTTTGTCTGCCAAGGTGGCTCGGTGGATGTGAGGTTGCTATCCCAGAGCACTGGTTCACTGGTGTGAAGGGTAGGGTATGGCATGGGTTCCACGCTGCATCTGCACTGCTGGTGTGTCGAGGTCCTCTTGGATACAGAGAGAGGGGGAACTTACGGCCCTTTCATACCTTCTAGTAACTGTCCCTCTGTTTTCCCTCTTTTTTTTCCTTTCCCTTTTTTTAAATAATAAGAAAGGAGCACCACCATCACAGAGACTTCGTTCAATGACCTCCTCCTCCTACCAGGCCCCTTTCTGTTACCGCATCCTGTTCTAACCTGGCTTCGTTACTGGACCATGCTTCGAACTTTTCCCATACCCTTGTATCTTCTGCTGGTGACGCTTTGTCGCCTGCTCCAGGTGCCGAGGCTCCGCCCGTCTCTTCTAGTGCCTCTGACCCTTGCACGTTTTTGACTATGCATCCGGCTTCCCCAAATATGGCGAGACAATTTTCGGGTCGACCACCTGCCTCAGGTTGGGCCGCCAGCGGTCCTACGCCTAAACGGTCCAGACCATTTGCTGACAATGTTCCTAAGATTTCTGCTCATTCCACCCAGAAACGACATACACAAATTCCGCTTCCTTTGCGTACCACGTTTACAACTACACAGTGGACGAAATTATTTCCCTTGCAACCGACGTCTCCTACTGATTAGTATCAGTAAAGCTCTCTTACGATATGTTGGCGAAATTATATCCTTTCACGCTCTTCAGAGCGATGCACGCATCGTTACAGCTCAGAACACAGGCCAAGCTTTCACAAGCATGCTACTCTTAATTCTTGCAGTGGTACGGTGGTCTTACCATGTACCATTGTACAGTGTGATTTTCTGTCTTGCGGTGACGATATTTTAGAGAAATTGGCCCTCCAGGACCTCCCGATTCTCAAAGTAGATACATCCTGCCCATCTGTGGGTAGAAGCACTTTCCCAGTAACGTCACCTGCTTATCCTTTTGACTGCCGTGAGCTCCCGTCCTCCATTTATATCGCAGGACATAACCTAAGAGTCCATAAGATGGTCTCTACACCCCAATAGTGTCGAAATTGTTGGCACTTCGAACATCCAGCTAAATACTGCAGATCTGTAGCAGAGTGCCCAGTCTGCGGTGCCACGGATCATGCCGATACATCTTACAGTCTTCCCGTCACTTGTCTTAATTGCGACAAAGCTCACCCTGCTTTTTCCCCACTGATGTCAAGTCTATTTTAATGAAAGTGAAATCCATTGTCTTAAGGAGAGCGAGGGCACTACTTATGTTATGGCTGTCTTTCGGCTCTGCCTTCAGGGGTATCTTCCTCGTGTTCCTTATTCTGGAGTGGCTAGGAGACCTCCAACCTTGGAAGTCTCCCCCGCCTACCAGCTCCTCTGGTATCGTGTCTTCCGGGGTTACCCGTTTCTAATTTTTTTGCGGCTTTGTCTTCTGAAACCTCCACCTCCTTACCTCAAACTACCTCTACTCCATCTTCTTGCCCGCTAGTTTCTCAGTTTCTCTATTTACATGGAATACTTTGAGACTGTTCTTCCCACTATTGATGTGCGTCCTTCACTCTGGCTCCGCTATGTTGATGACATCTTTGCTCTTTGGCCTCATGACTTAAGTCTCTTCCAACCTTTTCTTGATGCTCTTAATAATCTTGCCCCTTCCATTAAGTTTAAAGCTGATTGGGAATCTAATTCTTTGCTTCCTTTCCTTGATGTTCATGTCCACTGCTCAGTTACAGGTTTGGCCTTTTCCATGTACCGCAAGCCTATGCACAGTGGCATGTACATTCACTACTTCTCTTATCATGCCTCCTCTGTCAAGAAAAGTGTTCTTATCTCCCTCTTTCTCTGTGCTCTCCGCATTTGTAATCCTCAGTTCCTTGAAGTAGAAATTTCCACTCTTCATAATTAATTTTCCCGTCATGGCTACCCTTCCCATTTCATATACTCTGCCTTCTCACGTGTTAAACGAACTTTCTTCTCCCAGACTCTCTACTCCTGGGAACTCTCCTGTCCTCTGCCTTCCCTACATCTCTGGTCTCTCTAATCTCAACAACTCTCTCCGTTCCTTAGACATCAAACTTACCTTTCGCCAGACTAACACTCTTCGCACTAATCTAGTTCATACCTCCCCTCCCTCTATAGATTCTCCTGGTGTCTGACACAGCAACAACTTGGGATCTTAATTCAGGGAATTCTTCACTTGCCCAACCCTTGGGCACGACCTACTTCCACATTGCACAAATGTCGGCATTGTATAGCACTCTTGTACAAATGTGACACCACCTACGACTGCTGCACCTCTCCTGCCTACGGTATATAAGCTGCTTCCTAGCACATATGCTGTATTATGTTCAAGATTGATGGACTGACAACATCGACTCAAGGTTGAGGGACTGACCACCTCAAACTCCTTCTGTTCTTCACCATTCTCCTTTGTATGGACTGATGAAGCGACTGTGTGGCGAAACGTTTCCTCAATAAAGATACCCAAGTGTTGCATATGTGTCTAATTTACCAACTCGTCGGTTCTCTGAACCATTCATTTACGTACTGTGTCCTGCTGCTGCCTGATGCTGCTCCTCCACAACACTGTGTCCTGCTGCTGCTTGATGCTGCTCCTCCACTGTAGTGTGTTCTGCTGCTGCCTGATACTCCCCCAGGAAGAAAAATAATATTACAGACAGTGTTTTATATCAGTTCTCGTTTCTCTGTCAAAATGCAATTTTTTTCCATCAAAGTTCGAAGCACAATAACATTCCATTATAAATCTTCCACAAATAAATCGTATATTTTTGAGGTTATGGTCTGGGCTTTAAATTATAAAGTTATGGTCTGGGCTTTAAATTATAAAGTTATGGTCTGGGCTTTAAATTATAAATAAGCAGACATGTTATATGCAAAGTTTTTTCTTTGTAAATAACTTTCTTTTTCCAGGCCTTCGTTAATGTATTTATATTTGAATACATAAAAAGTTTAATTAAGGAAGGCACTTTAGTGGGCCCTCCAGGTCACTGTTAGTATGACCTGGGAAGGTCACTGTTAGTATGACCTGGGAAGGTCACTGTTAGTATGACCTGGGAAGGTCACTGTTAGTATGACCTGGGAAGGTCACTGTTAGTATGACCTGGGAAGGTCACTGTTAGTATGACCTGGGAAGGTCACTGTTAGTATGACCTGGGAAGGTCACTGTTAGTATGACCTGGGAAGGTCACTGTTAGTATGACCTGGGAAGGTCACTGTTAGTATGACCTGGGAAGGTCACTGTTAGTATGACCTGGGAAGGTCACTGTTAGTATGACCTGGGAAGGTCACTGTTAGTATGACCTGGGAAGGTCACTGTTAGTATGACCTGGGAAGGTCACTGTTAGTATGACCTGGGAAGGTCACTGTTAGTATGACCTGGGAAGGTCACTGTTAGTATGACCTGGGAAGGTCACTGTTAGTATGACCTGGGAAGGTCACTGTTAGTATGACCTGGGAAGGTCACTGTTAGTATGACCTGGGAAGGTCACTGTTAGTATGACCTGGGAAGGTCACTGTTAGTATGACCTGGGAAGGTCACTGTTAGTATGACCTGGGAAGGTCACTGTTAGTATGACCTGGGAAGGTCACTGTTAGTATGACCTGGGAAGGTCCTTGTCTCCTCCCTAATTTATCCTCCTTTCCTTTTCTATTTTACACTTTCTCCTCTATCCTCCCTCATTATCCTGCTTAATTTTCTATCCTCCCTCATTCTCTCGCTTCCCTTATTCTCTCGCCTCCCTTCCATATTCTCTATCGTCCCTCCCTCATTCTCTATCCTCCCTCATTCTCTATCCTCCCTCATTCTCTATCCTCCCTCATTCTCTATCCTCCCTCATTCTCTATCCTCCCTCATTCTCTATCCTCCCTCATTATCCTCCCTCATTCTCTATCCTCTCTCCCTCCTCCTCTATCCTCTCTCCCTCCTTCTCTATCCTTCCTCCCTTATTCTCTATCCTTCCTCATTCTCTATTCTCTCTCCTTCTCTATCTTCCCTCCCTCATTCTCTATCCTTCCTCCCTCCTTCTCTATCTTCCCTCCCTCATTCTCTATCCTTCCTCCCTCATTCTCTATCCTCCCTCATTCTCTATCCTTCCTCCCTCATTCTCTATCCTCTCACTATCCTCCCTCATTCTCTATCCTCCCTCATTCTAAATTCTTTCGCATTCTGTATCCTAACTCATTCTCTATCCTTCCTCCACTGTCCTCCTTCATTCTTTATGCTCCCTCCCTTATTCTCTATCCTCTCTCATTCTCTATCCTCCTCTCCCTCATTCTCTATCCTCCTCTCCCTCATTCTCTATCCTCCTCTCCCTCATTCTCTATCCTCCCTCATTCTCCATTCTCATTCTCTATCCTCCTTTCCCTCATCCTCCATCCTCCCTCATTCTCTATCCTCCCTCATTCTATATCCTCTCCTTCATTCTCTGTCCTCCTTTCATTCATTCTTTGTATCCTCTTCTTCATTCCCTTTCCTCCCTCCATCATTCTCTATTCTTCAGAACATCCTTTCCTATTCTTCCTTCTCTCTCTATCTTAATCTTTATCCTGTTCTATCTCTCTCTCTCTCTCTCTCTCTGTCTCTCTCCTCTCTCTCTCTCTCTCTTCTTCTCTTCTCTCTCTTCTCTTCTTCTTTCTCTTCTCTTCTCTCTCTTCTCTCTTTCTCTCTTCTCTCTCTCCTCTTCTTCTCTTCTCTCTCTCTCATTCTCTCTCTCTCTCTCCTCTCTCTCTCTCTCTCTCTCTTCTCTCTCTCTCTCTCTCTCTCTCTCTCTCTCTCTCATCTCTCTCTCATCTCTCTCTCTCCTATCTCTCTCTCTCTCTTCTCTTCTCCATCCTCTCTCTCTCTCTCTCTCTCTCTCTCTCTCTCTCTCTCTCTCTCTCTCTCTCTCTCTCTCTCTCTCTCTCTCTCTCTCTCAACTCACGTCTTTATCTTCCCATCAGTCCTTCATTCCCTCTTTCATCATTCTCTCCCTCTTGTACAATCTTTCATTCCGCCTTCCCTGTCTCCCCTTCTGTATTTAGACATTTCATTATTCTTTTCTGATTTTTCTTTATCATTACCTTCCTTCCTTTCTCTACCCATTTTTCTTTAATTCCCTCCATTCATTTCTATTATTCCTTCCCACTGTTTATATTGTTCCCTTCATCCTTTTGTATTTCCAGTTCTTTTATATTTATCACTTCATCCCTATCTCCTTTATGTTACTACCCTTTCTTTCTTTCTTTCTTTCTTTCTTTCTTTCTATTAACATATTTAACCTTTTACTTCCTTATCATCCATTTCCTTAATAGTTCTTCCTTTCCTCTTCCCAGGTTCCTTCTTTCCAATCCTGTCATGTCTCATGATCTATTTCCCGGTCTTTATCTCATTATCTCCTTCATGGCTTGTTTCCCTACCATGACAGATCACCTCTTCTCTCTTGCTCTCTCTCTCTCTCTCTCACTCTCTCTCTCTCTCTCTCTCTCTCTCTCTCTCTCTCTCTCTCTCTCTCTCTCTCTCTCTCTCTGATAAGACCTTGGGAGAGTCGGATAACTTAAATTGTTTTCTCTTTGGAGAAGAAAATCGATCAAATATTGGAAGAAAAGTCATATACCCAGGTCAGTAGAGATCACTGAAGCTCCCCTAGGATAAGATGCTGACTGATGCTGCTGAGCCAGTGCTGACTGATGCTGCTGAGCCAGTGCTGACTGATGCTGCTGAGCCAGTGCTGACTGATGCTGCTGAGCCAGTGCTGACTGTTGCTGCTGAGCCAGTGCTGACTGATGCTGCTGAGCCAGTGCTGACTGATGCTGCTGAGCCAGTGCTGACTGTTGCTGCTGAGCCAGTGCTGACTGTTGCTGCTGAGCCAGTGCTGACTGTTGCTGCTGAGCCAGTGCTGACTGTTGCTGCTGAGCCAGTGCTGACTGTTGCTGCTGAGCCAGTGCTGACTGTTGCTGCTGAGCCAGTGCTGACTGTTGCTGCTGAGCCAGTGCTGACTGTTGCTGCTGAGCCAGTGCTGACTGTTGCTGCTGAGCCAGTGCTGACTGATGCTGCTGAGCCAGTGCTGACTGATGCTGCTGAGCCAGTGCTGACTGTTGCTGCTGAGCCAGTGCTGACTGTTGCTGCTGAGCCAGTGCTGACTGTTGCTGCTGAGCCAGTGCTGACTGTTGCTGCTGAGCCAGTGCTGACTGATGCTGCTGAGCCAGTGCTGACTGTTGCTGCTGAGCCAGTGCTGACTGTTGCTGCTGAGCCAGTGCTGACTGTTGCTGCTGAGCCAGTGCTGACTGTTGCTGCTGAGCCAGTGCTGACTGTTGCTGCTGAGCCAGTGCTGACTGTTGCTGCTGAGCCAGTGCTGACTGTTGCTGCTGAGCCAGTGCTGACTGTTGCTGCTGAGCCAGTGCTGACTGTTGCTGCTGAGCCAGTGCTGACTGTTGCTGCTGAGCCAGTGCTGACTGTTGCTGCTGAGCCAGTGCTGACTGATTTCTGCTGAGCCAGTGCTGACTGATGCTGCTGAGCCAGTGCTGACTGATGCTGCTGAGCCAGTGCTGACTGATGCTGCTGAGCCAGTGCTGACTGATGCTGCTGAGCCAGTGCTGACTGATGCTGCTGAGCCAGTGCTGACTGTTGCTGCTGAGCCAGTGCTGACTGTTGCTGCTGAGCCAGTGCTGACTGTTGCTGCTGAGCCAGTGCTGACTGTTGCTGCTGAGCCAGTGCTGACTGTTGCTGCTGAGCCAGTGCTGACTGTTGCTGCTGAGCCAGTGCTGACTGTTGCTGCTGAGCCAGTGCTGACTGTTGCTGCTGAGCCAGTGCTGACTGATGCTGCTGAGCCAGTGCTGACTGATGCTGCTGAGCCAGTGCTGACTGATGTTGCTGATCCAGTGCTGACTGTTGTTGCTGATCCAGTGCTGACTGTTGATTTTTAAAATACTTTTTAAAATATTAATATTACATCTGTGTTTGAAATATTAACATAAACACTACATACACACACACAATGAAGAGGCGGGACCAGGAGCTATGACTTGACCCCTGCAACTACAATTAGGTGAGTACACACACATTATCGACAAGTGCCTTTGACAGCACAAGAGGCCAAGTGATAACATTATCATCTCAGATAAATTAAGTTATTTAATATATAACCTTTCTGTGTTATATACCCATTATGCAACAAGCCTTCTCTTATATCGGTATCGGCCGAAAATTGGGTATCGGTAAATAAATTTGCACCGATTAATCAGTAATTTTAACTCTCGCTAAAAAAAAAAAAAAAAAAATCAACGCTATTTAAAATTAGTTTGCGAAGAGAGAAAGAGTAAACCCAAAATATTACTCATTGTGAAGAAAATACTTTTGTCTTTCCCTTGCCAATAGTTCACGACAGTGTTACTGATGGTACGTCATCCTGACGAAGCGACGTTGTGCAGACGTAACCAGCAGAACAGATCTAATTAACACTGGTGATTAGACAGCAGATGTCTGCCTTAAAAAAGCGGAATTAAACTCATTTGGTAAAGGAAACCGACAAATTGGTTTAGAATGTCACTCCTGAGCGGGTCACTCGAACTGATCACCGACCGGTCACCTCCAGACGCGGCTCACTCACAGACCGGGTCACTCACAGACCGGGTCACTCACAGACCGGGTCACTCACAGACCGGCTCACTCACAGACCGGCTCACTCACAGACCGGCTCACTCACAGACCGGCTCACTCACAGACCGGCTCACTCACAGACCGGCTCACTCACAGACCGGCTCACCACAGACCGGCTCACTCACAGACCGGCTCACTCACAGACCGGCTCACTCACAGACCGGCTCACTCACAGACCGGCTCACTCACAGACCGGCTCACTCACAGACCGGCTCACTCACAGACCGGCTCACTCACAGACCGGCTCACTCACAGACCGGCTCACTCACAGACCGGCTCACTCACAGACCGGCTCACTCACAGACCGGCTCACTCACAGACCGGCTCACTCACAGACCGGGTCACTCACAGACCGGGTCACTCACAGACCGGTCACCACAGACCGGTCACTCACAGACCGGGTCACTCACGGGTCACTCACAGACCGGGTCACTCACAGACCGGGTCACTCACAGACCGGGTCACTCACAGACCGGGTCACTCACAGACCGGGTCACTCACAGACCGGGTCACTCACAGACTGGGTCACTCACAGACTGGGTCACTCAGACTGGGTCACTCACAGACTGGGTCACTCAGACCGGCTCACTCACAGACCGGGTCACTCACAGACCGGGACACGGGGGCGTTTATTCCCGAAATCCTCTCCAGGTATCTCCAAGTATACACCTCACTCTCCCCCTCTATACACTGTCTTTCAACCTCTGTGTGTTAGAAGTGATCAATGTCCAAGTACCGAAACGTTTTCTAATAAATATGTCCCAGTGTTTACTCACGTGTCTTTCTAAACCAAACCTATCTGTAAACTGGAACTTAATATATGATAATGTAAATATATTATCAGGCATTTATATGCATTTAAACGTGAAAAATAGGGGCGATTCGCTATATGGCGATTTTCGCTTTAGGGCAGTAGCCTGGAACCTAACCTGCCGTATAAGCGGAACCCTCCTGTACTGTAGCTCCAAGAAGAACAAGTAGTGCCTCTTGGAACTACTGTAGAACAGCTGACTGAGTGCATGTTTCTAAGAAGTGTTGAAAGTTTTGATAAATGAGGCAGTTACACAACATTTGGGTACATTCAGGACCTGAGTCAAGATCCCAAGATGTTGCTGTGTTGGACAGAATTTTAATAAATGTTTTAGAAACCCGATAAGTTGATAAATGAGAGACTTGTGCTACTTAAGTGTTCCACAAGTGTATCATTTATCAACTTGTTGGTTTTTTAAACCACTTATTCAAAGAAAGTTTTACAGAAGAGACGAGGGTAAAATAGAAAAGGTAATTTAGGACACAGCACCAGTCTCCTTCAACACACTCAGCACCAGTCTCCTTCAACACACTCAGCACCAGTCTCCTTCAACACACTCAGCACCAGTCTCCTTCAACACACTCAGCACCAGTCTCCTTCAACACACTCAGCACCAGTCTCCTTCAACACACTCAGCACCAGTCTCCTTCAACACACTCAGCACCAGTCACCTTCAACACACTCAGCACCAGTCACCTTCAACACACTCAGCACCAGTCACCTTCAACACACTCAGCACCAGTCTCCTTCAACACACTCAGCACCAGTCTCCTTCAACACACTCAGCACCAGTCTCCTTCAACACACTCAGCACCAGTCTCCTTCAACACACTCAGCACCAGTCTCCTTCAACACACTCAGCACCAGACTCCTTCAACACACTCAGCACCAGTCTCCTTCAACACACACTCAGCACCAGTCTCCTTCAACACACACTCAGCACCAGTCTCCTTCAACACACACTCAGCACCAGTCTCCTTCAACACACACTCAGCACCAGTCTCCTTCAACACACTCAGCACCAGTCTCCTTCAACACACACTCAGCACCAGTCTCCTTCAACACACACTCAGCACCAGTCTCCTTCAACACACACAGCACCAGTCTCCTTCAACACACTCAGCACCAGTCTCCTTCAACACACACACAGCACCAGTCTCCTTCAACACACACTCAGCACCAGTCTCCTTCAACACACTCAGCACCAGTCTCCTTCAACACACTCAGCACCAGTCTCCTTCAACACACTCAACACCACTCACCAACACACACTCAGCACCACTCACCAACACACTCAGCACCACTCACCAACACACTCAGCACCACTCACCAACACGGGAGGGTACACCATCTGGTGCTGAGGTAGTGTAGGTACTTATTGCTTTCAATATTTGTGGTTCAGGTTCTAACAGGACAACGAGTCGTGGGATTCATACTAATAGAAACGAAACAAAGTTTGGAATCGACCAGCACAGAAATAAACAAGAACTCTCTATGGTGACACAGAAATAAACGAGAACTCTCTATGGTGACACAGAAATAAACGAGAACTCTCTATGGTGACACAGAAATAAACGAGAACTCTCTATGGTGACACAGAAATAAACGAGAACTCTCTATGGTGACAGAAATAAACAAGAACTCTCTATGGTGACAGAAATAAACGAGAACTCTCTATGGTGACACAGAAATAAACGAGAACTCTCTATGGTGACACAGAAATAAACAAGAACTCTCTATGGTGACACATAAATAAACGAGAACTCTCTATGGTGACACAGAAATAAACAAGAACTCTCTATGGTGACACAGAAATAAACGAGAACTCTCTATGGTGACACAGAAATAAACGAGAACTCTCTATGGTGACACAGAAATAAACAAGAACTCTCTATGGTGACACAGAAATAAACAAGAACTCTCTATGGTGACACAGAAATAAACAAGAACTCTCTATGGTGACACAGAAATCAACGAGAACTCTCTATGGTGACACAGAAATAAACAAGAACTCTCTATGGTGACACAGAAATAAACAAGAACTCTCTATGGTGACACAGAAATAAACAAGAACTCTCTATGGTGACACAGAAATAAACAAGAACTCTCTATGGTGACACAGAAATAAACAAGAACTCTCTATGGTGACACAGAAATAAACGAGAACTCTGAATGGTGTTGGGTTTAATGATTTAAGACAACTTTATGACATTCACAGTTAAATAATAAAAAATAAGTAGGCGAAATATTTTGACAAGATGCCGACAGAAATCATGGAGGGATAATTATGGATCAAATATTTCGTTGTTTGGAAGTTGTGCTTATGACTGTCAGCAGCAAATTGTGTGTGATTCCTCGTAGAAATATTTGAAGAATGACGTGGAAACTGCTGCTTTAAGAATCTGAATGTCTCAAATAAAGAATCTGAAGTTCATCCCCCATTACCTATGCTGCTTTTAATGACAGAAGACAACAGAAGGACCAGACAAAATATAGGAGCCTGCGGCCATTTTAGTCCTTACTCACTTCAATGAGAAAGAGGGAGGGGAAGAGAGAGAGGGGGAAGAGAGAGAGGAGAGAAGTGTGTAGGAAGGACTGGAGGTTTACAGTGAAAGAAAGAATTGGCTGGACAGGCTGGTGACAGAATGGTGTGTCGGTATAATAGGGTTAGAGCGCTAAAATAGTCTCGTCAATGGCGTGCTGTTGAACGTGGAAAATCCAATTGTGTCAAGGCCAGGACATAGAAGATATAAAGGTCGATGGAGAATAACTTTTTGACTTTAATATTAACGATTGTCATTAAAAGAAAACTTAAAAGTTTGTATATCAAAATCAAAATGCAGGACAAGTACGAGAATTAGAAAATACGCGGTTCATGGAATTTATTGACAAGTTTTGTCCACTAGATAATATATATAATCAGTCCCTGCTAACTAATAAAGTCCCTAATAGAAGGAACACCTCAATAAATACCATTACCCGCATGTTGCGTCTTATTTACATACGAGTATGTTATGTATTCTTGCTAGAGGAAGGATTCTTCTGTTTCCTATAAGTGCACCATATTAATGAACGTCGGTTCACTGTAAGAAGAGATTTGGTTTATGGTGCAGAGGACATATTATAATATTTTAGGAATATGGTTTAAGGAAGGGAGTAGGAGAGGTGAAAATTGTCTTATTGAACATTTTCTTTCCTAAGATGGAGTCATGCAATGTGGGATAAGTTTTATCCTCTTTGTTTTAATGTTATTATATCACTATTTTCCGTTTTAATCCCCTGAGCTTAAAGGGGTTCGGTTGGGTTATTGGCTTTGTGGTTAAGCCTGGCTTGGAGAGGACATGTGTCCAGAGGGGTAAAGTGAAGGCTGGTTAGGACAATGTCATGACGAGTGGCTTCTTCAGTCTTAACCAGGACTGAATAAGCCAATTGTGGAGAAACGTTTTCCTTTAATAAATATCCTGACCTGTACACCATACTGTTTCTCAGGACAATTTCAAGTGCCCCAGGAAAGGCTGGGTTTCAGAAGTGTATTTTCATTAGCTAACACACGAGGGAAGGGAGTAGGTTATATAAGGTAGTGCAGGCATCCATTCACTCTAAGGAAAAACCCACACATTTCAATCGCTCTGGATTCTCTCCATGGAAACCCGGTGTAAGTAGCCAGTAGTGCTGTGTTACCCAGTGTCTGGCCTAATACAACGTCCACCCCTCCCTGTTGTAATGCTGTAGATTTTGTAGAATGATTTAACTCAGTGATGATGGCGAGCCTCGGTTTACAAATTCACTCCTCCCTTAATGAAAGTAATAAAGTTTAATTAAGGGAGCAGATCACACCCTGGACGTACCTTCATTGTTCATTATTAGTGGGAAGGTATAAGGGGCAGCGTTAACTGATAATTAAGGGGACACGTGGGATTACCATATTTTGTTGATGTCAGTACTTAGTGACTAGACTAAGATAGGGTGGACCTACAAGTGTAGACAGGAATAGTATCATGACCTCAGTGAGGTATTAACCTATATTTTACGTGAAAAGGGAACACGAGGGCACAGTTAGAAGTTAGACATGTATGAGTTACAGGGATGTCTGGAAGTATTTCTTTAGTTTATGGGTAGTCAGGATGTAGAGCAATCTGGACGAAGTAATGGAGATAGTCCATATTCAGTTTTCAAAATAGGTATGATAGGGGCCCGCTAGGATAGGAGAGAGAGTAAACTCAGCTAGTGGGAAGCTATAAGGTAGGACCAGGAGATAAGACTAGATCTCTGCAACAGTAAAGAAGCAAGTACAAATGTGTGCGTGCTTGCACACATAAATAACACAAACAAACATATACCCACTCATGCAATGGAAATAAATGGAATAAAATACCGACACAATGGAAAAATAAACACATGCAGGGTCAGGTCCAACCTGCCCAGTATTCTCCACCTGACTCCATCCTATAAATACTCACGTACCTTTCACCAGGTAGATCTGCTTGTGACTTGATAAAGCCCACTGTGTGGGCGAAACGTTGTCAATAAAGGATCACATTATACTGCTTATGTGTTTATTTTTCCACACTCATGCAAAATTATATGCAGGCTGAAGTCAGTACATGACCAGCCGGGCTGTGGTTCTACGTTGAATTGAGTGTGGATAGCAGTAACAGCCTGGTTGATCAGGCATCCAGGAAGCCACGTGAGTCCCCAAACACACTCCAGGTATACACATGCATGCACACGTTTATGCAAATACGCACACATGCATGTGAATACATATATGTATGTACACACCCTCATATGGTAGAATATACTCTAATTATTCCTCCAGACTACACAATTAAAAGGTTTGGAAACAATAATACTTTTTTATAAGAACAACTATATAATACTGAACAGGTTATTAAAACTTTCGCTCTGATGTGCCCTTCTTCTAACAACTTGACAACTCGAAGATTAAATTACCCAGTTTATTATGGGGAATAGTCAAGAGTAGGTAGCTGGTATAATCGCCTAGTCCGGGTCTTTTCCAAGATGTGGCCCGGCCTTGGCCCCCTGTCGTGGGAGTGTCTCAGACCAATGTCTGCCATGGGAAGAGGTACAAGATCACCTCCTCGTCTTCTGGGACCAGCTGTTCCCAGGCCTAGCCCCATTCCCCGCCCCCACGGGGCTCGGAGGAGAAGCAAGGCACCTGGGCTGCCTCAACCTCTCCTCTATCAAAAAAAAAAAAAAAAAAAAAAAAAAAAAAAAAAAAAAAAAAAAAAAAAAAAAAAAAAAAAAAAAAAAAAAAAAAAAAAAAAAAAAAAAAAAAAAAAAAAAAAAAAAAAAAAAAAAAAAAAAAAAAAAAAAAAAAAAAAAAAAAAAAAAAAAAAAAAAAAAATAATCTCCCGGTCCTGGCCTTTTCTAAGATGTGGCCCGGCCTTGGCTCCCTGTCGCGGGAGTGTCTCAGACCAATGTCTGCCATGGGAGGAGGTACAAGTACACCTCCTCGTCTTCTGGGACCAGCTGTTCCCAGGCCTAGCCCCATTCCCCGCCCCCACGGGGCTCGGAGGGAGAAGCAAGGCACCTTGGGCTGCCTCAAACCTCTCCCTCTATCCTCCTCCACTACTACCACTACCACTACTACCTCCATTATTACCCCTCCACCACTTTCGTGTGCCCTCCCCTGTCTGCCTGCCTATAAATACCCCTTCCACCTGTCCTTTGTGTTAGTGTGACTTTGTAAATGGTCCAAGTCGGACCGAAACGTCGTCGTAATCTCCTCTCCTTTTTATATGTGCGGGTTGTGTGTGTATACACACATCACTTTACTCTTTCCTGAAACATTACCTAATTCAGGATTAATTAATCTCGCTTCCAAGTGTGAAGCAGAGTGAGTCACTTGGTCTTGTTTATTAGTCCTTCCGGGTCTAATTACACTTCATATAAAGATGCATAATTAGAATATGATGATTGTTTCACTGGAAGACGGCAGTACATGTCTTGTTCCTGTAACTACTGTTGGGTGACTTACTGGCTCCACTCCCAACAACTATTAATGTCCTCGCGTCACCTCATTGCTCTCCAACCAAAATGCTTTTTTTTTTTTGTAAACAAATCCCAATCATTATCAAAATAGACAAATAATGATTCCCTAATAAACTCTAATTCATCAGCAGTGTTTTATCGGAATACAGACGAAATACATGATTGCACTATACAGAGAGTGAATACTTTGTTATCAATGACATACAGTAAACCCTCTTATGAAATGACTATACACAGTGATTTTATCTACAGACAATTGATATTATGCATACTTTAGGCTTAGCGCTTGAGAAAGCTTGGATAGTATACCCCATATGTGATTAATAATCAAGTTTAACACAAAATAGATTATTTCCCCTCTGACATAGATAAATCATGTTAAACGCTAAACCTATGTGATTGTATTTCAAATAATCTTGAGTCATTACTTCACCACATTCCGTCTCTGGATAGTAACCCTGGCTCCCATCAGGAACACTAAAGAATAAACGTCAGGCGGGGCTTTTGACGGTATTCAAAAAGTGGAACTTTTAAATATTCCACGAAGTGGTTCATGTATTATGCACAATGTTTTCTCTTTTGCTCTGAAAACTCTCCACCAGTCGTATAACTAGACACATTGAGAAATAAGATTGCACAGCAAGTAATGCAGAATGTGGCAAATTAAAAAATGTCAAAAAGTCCAGTACAACAAAATGAAAAAGAAAAGTTACTGAATAAATGGACTGAGGAGAATCTTGCAGCTTGTGGACCCAAATGCGAATGTTGAGTCTTTTCGCACCCAATACATCTACGGCCAGGCCTCGCGGTGGACCAGGGCCTCATCAGTGGCGGGCCACACAGAGAACCATCTGGGGTATCTTTACTTGTAGATGTTCAGCCATATTTATCAATACATGGACATAATCTGATGACTGTAGAAATATATACAGAAGACAGTATGGCAGTATGACCAGTTGTCTTTGCATCTTAATGTACGTGGGGCAGTATGACTAATTGTCTTGACACATTAATGTACGTGGGGCAGTACGACTAACTGTCTTGACATCTCAATGTTCGTGGGGCAGTGTGAGAAGTTGTGTCATCTTAATGTCTTGCCTTTAGTTAGAATTGAAAGGAAGACTCAGTAGATTAAGAAGCAGGTAGTAGATACGTTACCTGCTCAGGTGATACGTAATAACCGCACACATAAGTATACAGAGCAGCGTTGTTTGGTAAATTCTCTCATCCTACAGGTATTTGACACATGGATTCACAGGTGAACTCTAAAGCAAACCTGTGGATAAATGTACTAGTACGCCTGCAACCACAATTAGGTGAGTACACACACACACTCAGAACCACCCACAGAAGATTCTCAACCAAAACAACCCCATCGCAACCAAACAAACTAACCCAAAACAAACCACACTCCGCACCCACAACTCACTCTCCCCCCCCCCCCCCAACACAAGCTCCACCTTCAAAGCAGCCTCCCATAGTATCCTGCCAGGTCTCCCACTCCACCAGCCCCACCAACCCCCAGAACACTGTATTGGAAAAGAAGCTGAAGGAATAACAAATTAATGTGAGGAGTGGCAAGAATCTTGGAGGCATCCTCCAGACATCATAGCGCTCACGGAAACAATGCTCACAGGGATGATAATAGATGCGATCTTTCCATCCAGATATCAGATCCTGAGAAAAGATAGATGGAAGAGAGGGGAGGATGATTTGCACTGCTTATCAAAAACCAGTCGAGATTCGAGGAGATGGAAGGAATGGACAGAAGGGAAGCAGGGGACTACTTAGTAGGAGCACCTCAGACCGGGGGTCCCAAAGTGATGATAGCAGTGATGCACAACCCGCAACAGAATAGCAGGAGGCCAAGACAAGAGTATGATAAGAGCAACAGAGAAATGGTGGACACTAGCTGAGGTGACCAGAAGGGCCCATATGGGTAGGGCAAAGTTACTAGTTGTGGGTGATTTCAGTCACAAGGAGACTGGGAAAACCTGGAGCCTCACTGGGGAGCAGAAAGACAAACAGTAAAGATAATGGAGGTGGTACTGGAAAACCTCATACATCTACTTACTAAGGACACTACCAGAGAGAAGAGGAGAGGATGAACCAGCAAGGCTGGACCACATATTAACCTTGAATAGTTCAGACATTGAGGACATCACGTATGAAAGGTCCCTCGGAGTTAGTGATCTTGTGGTCCTGAGCTTCGAATACATTGTAGAGTTAAAAGTGGAGAGTTAAGGAGCACGAGTAAGAAGGGAGAAGCCAAACTGCAAAAGAGGGGACTACACAGTCATGTGGAATACAGATACAGTCGGAAAGAGAACTGGTGGGAAAAACAGTAAATGGAATGATGGAATACGTGACCACAAAATGCAAGGAGACAGATAAGAGGTTCATACCCAAGGGCAACAGAAACAATGGGAAGACGAGAACTAACCCTTGGTTTACACAAAGGTGTAGAAAGGCCAAAACTAACTGCTGGAGAGAATAGAAAAAAGTATGGAAGACAAAGGACCCAGGAAAGTAAGGAGATTAGCCGAAGAGCCAGAAATGAATATACATAGATAAGGAGGGAGGCCCAATGGCAATTCGAGAATGACATAACATCGAAATCCAAATCTAACCGAAAGCCACTTCAGGAGGACAACAACAATCAATGACCAGGTAACTAGGCTGAGGAAAGAAGGAGGGAAAATCACACGAAACGACAGAAAGGACTCCGGCAAACCGGGATGGAAGAGTGCACCAACTAATGGTGGATACACTACACACAGCCGAAGAGAAGGTGAAGCTAGATACCTCAAAGGTGGTGGAGACCGGACAACATTTCTGTGTGTCCTGAGAGAGGGAGCAGAGGCTCTCTGTGTGCCACTAGCAACAATCTTCAACACATCTATAGAACCAGGGCAACTACCCGAGGTGTGGAATACAGAAAATTTAGTCCATATCTTTAAGAAAAAGAGTCATGTATCGTTAAACTATATACCCGGGTCACTGACATGTTTAGTATGCGAAGTCATGGAGATGCTGATCAGAAAAAGAATGGTGGAGTACCTAGAAAGGAATGAGCTTATACACGATAACCAGCACGGTTTCAGGGAGGGAAAATCCTGTGTCACAATCCTACTGGAGTTTTACGACAAGGTGACAGAAATAAGGCAGGAGAGAGTGGAGTGGGTAGACTGCATTTTCTTCCACTGTACGAAGGCTTTCGATACAGTTCTGTACAGGAAATTAGTGCAAAATCTAGAGGAACAGGCAGGAATAACAGGAAAGACGTTGCACTGGATCTGGGAATACCTGACATGAAGGAAACAATGAGTGATGGTTCGTGACAAGGTGTCAGAGTGGGCGCCAGTGATGAGAAGGGATCCACAGGGGTTAGTCCTAGGGCCGGTGCTGTTTCTGATATAAGTGACTGACATAACGGAAGGGATAGATTCAGAGGTGTCCCTGTTTGCAGACGATGTGAAGCTAATGCGGAGAATTCAAAGAGATCTGGATAGGCTGCAAGCCTGCTCCAACAACTGGCTCCTGGAGTTTAACCGCACCAAGTGCAAAGTCATGAAGATTGGGAAGTTAAAAAACCGCAGACAAAGTATAGGCTAGGGTGATGGGGCAAAGACTGCAAACCTCACTCAAATAAAAGGACCTTGGAATGAGTATTATACCAAGCATATATGACCCATGGCTGGGCTCAGAGAGTAGAGAAACTCTCGAAACTTTTCAAAGGTATATAAAAGAAAGCGCACATCAACCAAGTAAGTGCTGCAGCATTTGGGCGCCTGGCAAACCTAAGAATAGCGTTTTGACACCTTAGGAATCATTCAAGTCTCTGTACGCCGTGTACATCAGGCCAATATTAGAGCAAGCAGCGCCAGTATGGAACCCACACCTGGTCAAGCACGTCAAGAAATTTAGAGAAAATGCAAAGGTTTGCAACAAGATTAGTCCCAGAGCTAAAGAGTATGTCCTACGATAGACGTTAATGGAAATGAACCTGATGACACTAGAAGACAACAGGGATAGGAGTGACATGATAACGACATATAAAATACTGAGAGGAATTGACAAGGTGCATAGGGACAGGATGTTTCAAAGAGGGGTCACAACACGAAGTTAAAAACACAGATGAGTCTCAGGAATGTTAGGAATTATTTCTTCAATCAAAGAGTTGTAAGGAAGTGGAAAAATCTGGAGAGTGATGTAGTGGAGGCAGGATCCTTACATAGCTTTAAGAAGAGATACGATATAGCTTTGAGGAGCAGGGAGTGAGTGAAACTACTAGCGACCAGTGAAGAGGCGGGGCCAGGAGCTGTGATTGTACCCCTGCAACCACAAATAGGTGAGTACAAATAGGTGAGCGCGCGCGCACATCGTAGGGACCAGTGTAGAGGCGGGGCCAGGAACTATAACTCGACCCCTGCAACCACAATTAGGCGAGTACACACACACACACACACACACACAAGTGCCCAGGAAATTAAGGAGACGAGCCGAAGAGCCAGAAACGATTGTGTGTTGATAAGGAGGGAGGCCCAGCGGCAATTCGAGAATGACATAGCATCAAAAGCTAAATTTATCCAAAAGCTATTGAACAGCCACAACAGGAAAGAAACAACAGTCAAGGACCAGGTAATCACTTTGAGGAAGGAAGGAGAGAAGATCACAAGAAACGATTATGTATATAAAGAGCTCAACACGAGATTTAGGGAGGTATTATAATTGGAGACAGAATGGCTTATAGCAAACCGGAATGGTAGGGTACACTAACAGGTGTTGGACACACTGCACACAAACGAGGACATGAAGAGACTCCTAAGCGAGCTAGATTCCTCAAAGGTGGTGGGACCTGGAGTATACAACATCTCTCCGTGGGTCCTGAGAGAGGGAGTAGAGGCGCTATGTGTACCCCTAACAATAATCTTCAATACATCTATCGTAACAGGGCGACTACCTGAGGTGTAGAAGACAGCGAATGTAGTCCCATTTTTTAAGAAAGGAGACAGACAGGCAGAATTAAACTACAAAAGAGTGACATATATAGTATGCAAAGTCAGGAAGGAGATTATCAGATTCAGGGACGGGAAATCCTGTGTCACAAATCTACTAGTGTGTTACGACAAGATAAAAGTAAGACAGGAGAGAGAGTGGTGGGTAGACCGCATTTTCGTGGACTGTAAGAAGGCTTTCGACACAGTTCCACACAAGAGATTAGTGCACAAGCTAGAGGTGCAGGCAGGAATAACAGGAAAGGCACTGAAATGGATCAGGGAATACCTGAGAGGAAGGTAACAACGAGTGATGATAAGTGACGAGGTGTCAGAGTGGGCACCTGTGACAAACGAGGTTCCACAAGCCCGTGGAAGACGATGTGAAGGTAATACGGAGAATTCTAGTGGACGAGGATTAGGTAGGACTACAAAGGGATCTCGACATGCTGCAAGCCTGGTCCAACAATTGTCTCTTGGAGTTTAACTCTACCAAGTGCAAAGTCATGAAGATCCGGGAAGGGCAAAGAAGAATGCATAGTATAGGCTAGAGAGCCAAAGACTACAAACATCACTCAAGTAAAGGATCTTGGGGTGAGTATAATACCCAGCACATCTTCTGAGACGCACATCAACTAAATGCTGCAGCACATGGGTGCCTGCTAAACCTAAGAATAGCGTTTCGACACCTGAGTTAAGGAGTCACTCGTGGCACTGTACACGTCTGGCCCATATTGGAGTATGCAGACCAGTATGAAACCCACACATGGTCAAGCACGTTAAGAAATTAGAGAAAGTGCAAAGGTTTGAAACAGAACTAGTCCCAGAGTTAGGGGATATATCCTACGAGGAGAGGTTAAAGGAAATCAACCTGACGACACTGGAGGATAAGAGAGATAGTGGGGATATAATAGCATATAATACTGAGAGGAACTGACAAAATGGATATTGATAAAGTGTTTCCTAGATATGACATCAACAAGGTGTCACAACTGGACGCTGAAAACTCACATGAGTCACAATAACATTAGAAAGTATTTCTTCAGTCAGAGTTGTCATGAAGTGGAATAGTCTGAAGAGTAATGTGGGGGCAGGATCCATACATAGCTTTAAGAAGGGGTACGATAAAGCTATTGGATCAGGGATTGAGTACCTAGTAACAACCAGCGAAGAGGGGTGGGGCCAAAAGCTGCCACTCGACACCTGCAATCACAAATAGGATAGCAAAAATAGGTGAGCGCGCGCTCCCCCCACACACACACACAAACGCTCAACATCAATGCACCCACAATCCCTCACGCTTATTTATACGTAAACAATCCTATTCACGAGCAGCACACACAGGAGATGAGTCTCGACCATTGTAAAATGTTATTCAGTACATAATATAACATACACACACACACATCTATCGAAACAGGGCAACTACCTGAGGTATGGAAGACAGCAAATGTAGTTCCAATCTTTAAAAAAGGAGACAGGAACGTAGCACTAAACTACAGACCAGTGTCACTGACATGTATAGTATGCAAGGTCATGGAGAAGATAGTCAGGAGAAGAGTGGTTGAGCACCTAGAAAGGAATGATCTCATCAACGACGGCCAACACGGTTTCAAGGACGGGAAATCCTGTGTCACAAACCTACTGGAGTTCTACGACAGGGTGACAGCAATAAGGCAAGAGAGAGAGGGGTGGGTAGATTGCATATTTTTGGACTGTAAGAAGGCGTTTGACACAGTTCCACACAAGAGATTAGTGCAGAAGCTGGAGGACCAGGCAGGGGTAACAGGGAAGGCACTACAATGGATCAGGGAATACCTGTCAAGAAGACAGCAGCGAGTCATGGTACGTGGCGAGGTGTCAGAGTGGGCGCCGGTGACGAGTGCGGTTCCACAGGGGTCAGTCCTAGGACCGGTGCTGTTTCTGGTATTTGTGAACGACATGACGGAAGGAATAGACTACGAAGTGTCCCTGTTTGCAGATGATGTGAAGTTGATGAGACGAATTCAATCGGACGAGGATGAGGCAGAACTACAAAGGGATCTGGACAGGCTGCAAGCCTGGTCCAGCAATTGGCTCCTGGAGTTCAACCCCACCAAGTGCAAAGTCATGAAGATTGGGGAAGGGCAAAGAAGACCGCAGACGGAGTACAGTCTAGGGGGCCAGAGACTACAAACCTCAATCAAGGAAAAAGATCTTGGGGTGAGTATAACACCAGGCACATCAACCAAATAACTGCTGCAGCATATGGGCGCCTAGCAAACCTAAGAATAGCATTCCGACATCTCAATAAGGAATCGTTCAGGACCCTGTACACCGTGTTCGTCAGGCCTGTATTGGAATATGCAGCACCAGTTTGGAACCCACACCTGGCCAATAACGTAAGGAAATTAGAGAAAGTGCAAAGGTTTGCAACAAGACTAGTCCCAGAGATAAGGGGCATGTCCTACGAGGAGAGGTTAATAATAGGAAAGAAACAACGAATGATTGTCCTAGAAGAGGTGTTAGAATGGGCGTATTTGAAAAGTGAGGTTCCGCAAGGATCAGTACTAAGACCAGTAATACTTCTTGTATGAACGACATGACGGAAATCATAGAATCAGAGGAATTCCTGTTTGCAGATGATGTAGAACTAATGAGAAGAATACAAACAGGTGAAGGCCAGGATAAATTTGAAAATATAATAATATCTTTTTTTACTACAAGTACATGTACAAGGTATACAGTCCTAGCTGACATCAATGACACTACTATATAGAAAGCCACTTGTTATGCTGAGCATTTCCCGCAAATTAGGTAAATTTTGTCCCAGGATGCGACTCTCACTAGTCGACTAACACCCAGGTACCCATTTTAAACTGACGGGTGAACAGGGACAGGGACAGCAGGTGTGTTATGGAAACACGTCCCTAATGTTTTCCAGCCGTACCGGAGGAGATTCGATCTCCGGACCTCAGAGTGTGAGCTTGACGGGCTGCAGGTCTGGTCTGAGAGGTGACTACTAGAATTGAACCACGGCAGGTGCAAAATTACGTAGATTAAGGAAGGGCAAAGTTGACCACAGACGTAGTACAGGCTCGAGGGGCAAAGAAAGACCTCCGGGTGAGCATCGAATAAATGCTGCAGCAAATGTGCGTCTGGCAAATCTAAGATTATCTTTTAGGAACCTAAGCAAGGACTCATTCACCACACTGTATATTGTATATGTCAGAACCACACTGGAGTATGCAGCACCGGTATGGAACCCACACTTGATCAAACATGTCAAGAAGGTTGAGTGAGTGAGCTACGCCTGATGACATTAGAGGAAAGGCGATCTATGGGTGATATGATAACAATGTACAAAATACTGAAAGGACTTGATAGGGTGGACAGGAATTTCCAAAATAAAAAAAACATAAGAAAATGAACACACACACACACACACACACACACACACACACACACACACACACACACACACACACACACACACACACACACACACACACACACATACACATATATATATATATATATATATATACATATATATATATATATATATATATATATATATATATATATATATATATATATATATATATATATATTATACACACACACACACTTAGTGATCAAATTAAAATAACATGTATTTGTGTGCGTATGTGTGAATGAATGTATTCTCTTGTGAATGCATGTACGTATACTTTTGTAGTTGTATGAATGTGCATATGTATTTACGTTTCAGTATGCATGCGTGTACACAAGAGTTCCTGGATGTATGCATGTGTGCACATGTATGTGCGGATATGCTCATGGTTTGTAATATATTTACACAATTTGTGGTCAGATTAAAATATATTTTGGTTTTCTTGAAGATTTAATAGCTGGTTGAGGTGGAGGGAAGACAGGTTGGCAGGACATTCAGTTGTATAGAGGAAAGTGGAATTTTTCGTATGTCCACAGGAGTGTATACGCCACTACAAGAAGCTTAACTCCACTTTCTGAATATATGGAGGTGAGGGAGTGGGTGAGAGTACGAGAGGAAGAGTATAAGTGAGAGTATTGGAGGTAGAGAGTTATCATTCTTGCTCTCTCTCTCTCTCTCTCTCTCTCTCTCTCTCTCTCTCTCTCTCTCTCTCTACACTCACATCTCTTCACTCTCTACAACCACTCCCACACTCCTACATCCTTCACTCTCTCACCACTCCCACACTCTACATCCTTCACTCTCTCACCACTCCCACACTCCTACATCCTTCACTCTCTCACCACTCCCACACTCCTACATCCTTCACTCTCTCACCACTCCCACACTCCTACATCCTTCACTCTCTCACCACTCCCACACTCCTACATCCTTCACTCTCTCACCACTCCCACACTCCTACATCCTTCACTCTCTCACCACTCCCACACTCCTACATCCTTCACTCCCCCTCACCACTCCCCACACTCCTACATCCTTCACTCTCTCACCACTCCCACACTCCTACATCCTTCACTCTCTCACCACTCCCACACTCCTACATCCTTCACTCTCTCACCACTCCCACACTCCTACATCCTTCACTCTCTCACCACTCCCACACTCCTACATCCTTCACTCTCTCACCACTCCCACACTCCTACATCCTTCACTCTCTCACCACTCCCACACTCCTACATCCTTCACTCTCTCACCACTCCCACACTCCTACATCCTTCACTCTCTCACCACTCCCACACTCATACATCCTTCACTCTCTCACCACTCCCACACTCATACATCCTTCGCTCTCACTAATTCCTCCCATACTCCCACATTTTTCACTCCCACACCCACACACTCCCACACCCACACACTCCCACACCTACACACTCCCACACCATCCACCGCAGATACAAGCAACTTAATTATAATGTGCATAATAACTAGATATATTTGATTTGCTGTGTGATTCGAGGAAAGTATCCCCGTATTGCTTAAGCCGAGCCTCCTCTACCTCAATGAAGGCTAAAAGGAATAGTATTGAGTGGTAATAAAATTATGATGCAGTAATATATCAATATGTATTCATTTGTGAATGCTTAAGGCTGTAACATCAGACAGGGAGACTCCCCGTCTCCTAGCTGTGAGTGCACATCACTCTGGGGACTTAGTCCAAACAGTTCCCATTTCGGCAATGGGAACACGCATCGACCCTAAGACCCTCCGTATTGCAGTGGCTCTGCGCCCTGCTGCCCCAATTCACACGGAATATACGTGTATTTGTGGCGATGCGCAAGCCGACCAATATGGTCTACATGGTCTTAACTGTTCCAAAACCAAGGGCTGGCATACAAGACACAATGAAGTCAACGTCATCATAAAGAGAACCCTTGCTACAGCTGGATGCCCAGCAGAGAGAGAGCCCTGATCTCTACCAGCCAACAATACCCACAACCCAGCAAACCGCCCCGACGGGATCACCATCTATCCTTGGAAAATGCATGCTGCATACTGGGCTCGCGTCCGGCTTCAGAGGAGCTGGAACATATTCATAATCTTTGATATATTGTACTAATGTATTCACGTTCATGTTTGTGTTTTCTGTCAATGTATTCTGTCTATTAATAAAGCACTCATATAATATATATATATATATAGGGGTGGTAGGAGAAGAAAATATTCAAACAGCTCCGGGGAGAACTTTGAGGATGAGGGTCCCCAGTAAAGTTGTAGAGGTGGTATCGCCCTCTATTTTAATATATATATATATATATATATATATATATATATATATATATATATATATATAGTGTCCTTCTGTCTTCCTATGTGTGTATACATGTGTGTGTGTGTGTGAACGTAAAGTAAAATTAAAAGTGAGTCTCTCTGAACGATACTTTCAGATGATTTCCGTCGAGTTCATTAAATAATATTTTAATCAGTGTTCAGGGTATCTAAAAAAAAAAAAAGAGCCACTTTTTCCCAGGTTGTTCTTTTTTATAACAGGAAAACAATGGATAAATGTTAATGGAAGTCACACGAATTATACTCCAATAAAAGTACACATACATGATCAAAGTAAACAAAAAAATATTTTAAATTCCACTTGATATTTAGTATTCGTTGTCAATTTTAGATAAAAAAAATATATATATAACGGTTCAAACCCTTGAGAATTGCATAAAATTTGACGTCGTGTTAGTTTCTATATTTTTAGGTCAAATGTTTCAACTTAGTCCAGAGAGTAGGAATGATAGTCCAACACTTTTATTAATAAAATTCGTAAATAACAGACTACAAAGCCCAGTAAAATAACGCATCTTACTCTCAGTAAGACACATTAATATTAAAAGTTTGAAGCTGATCTGAAGAGGCTTTCTCCAGGTATTGCGCAGAAATAATATCTAGGAAAGAGCTATGTAACGATGCCCAGAGTGCACCCACACATGCAAATAGTCCTAAAAATCTTGTTCTAAATACAAAACATAAGGATAGAAAGTTTTAAGCTGATTAAAAAAAATAAAAGGCGTTCTCGAGTTATATATGAAAATCGCTGAGGAAGCAACGAATTTTTTTTTCTGTTGTACCGAAAATATGAAAGTCTTGGGGGATCAATATCCTTGTTTAACTTAAAAAAATATATATATAAGAAAAAATCCGAAATTATTTATTTTTTGAGTTTTTCTCATGTATATTTTATTTAAAATTTTCTATAATCTGCCCAAAAATAATTATATTTTTATGGTGAAACCAATTTAATTAAATGTACTGAAAATTGGTACTCACACAGCACAAATCACTAAAAAAAATAATTCCAGTTAAGATACACTACCGTTTAGGGTTTAAAGCCGATCCAATGAAGCATTCTTTAGTTATTACGTGAAAAATAATTTATATAATAAAATAAGCAAAGATATTTACATTGCTGAAAGTGAACAATAATGATAAGATAGAAATCAATACATAACCGCACATATTAGGAACTTACGACGACGTTTCGGCCCGACTTAGACCATTTACAAAGTCACAATAACAAGTTCCTCTGTCCTGTGGGCTACTTGTGTATTGTTCCTGTCACGGTATTGTGCCTCTTTATTTCTTTAGAAATCGATCAGAAAAATCATTCTCCGGTTGTTGATCTGATAACCAACGATTCGAAATTTTTCAATAATTTCATTAAAATTTAAAATTTGCACCTCAGAGTAAACTTATGGATTATCATTCTTCTTATAAGTCGTCTTAACCTTAGTGTAAATATTTATATTTATCACTCTTTATATATTAAATTTTGGAAACTGTGATTTATGTCTCCCAGTAACAGCCTGGACCAATTATGGCGCAGATCCCAAGGATTCCAGTTGTATTGACAAATTTGGCAGTACAAAAACTGAAGTTAATAGGTGCTTTCCTGTCCATAAGATGCATCAGCCATTAAAGTCCTGAAGTCGTTCAGAAGAGGTAAACTTAAAAATACTTAGCAGGATTTAGCAGGAATAATAATTTTACAATATTTTACAATTGAAAATGGGCAAACATGCCTACACACACTTGAATTTCAGCTGTTTTTGAAGTTTGATGCTACACCGCTGATGGTTTAGTAAGTTATCGGGGATATTCAAGGATACTGGGAATCTGTTCAACAACTTTGTTTATAAGGTGCATACATGAGGGGGATTACCAATAGACCCCTGGCTGTCTTCAAGATGGCGCTGGGCCGGCACCTAAAGCCACTACATGACCAGCCGGGGTGTGGTTCGTACGTCAGTTTGCATGCGGCCAGCACACAAACAACCTGGTTGATCAGACCCTGATCCACCACGAGGCCTGGGAGGCGTTGACCCCCGAAACCCTCTCCAGGTATACTCCAGGTATACATGCTAATTTTTCAAAACTTTTGCCCTAGTTATCATACGCAAGCGATGGAAATTTGAAGCCTATTGGGAAAGGCCTTCCTGTGTTACGAGCGAAATAAAAACGAAAAAAATAATTTGGGAGTCACTTAAATGTTCTATTTCCAGATAATTATGTCCATAATACCATAGATGAAACAATTGAAAACAAACCAAATAATTGACAATGAAACTTTAGAGGATGTTATTGTTTGTCGAGGTATATTATAAAATTCTTGCCAAAATAAGTTTCATTACAATGAGACAGTAAAGAAGTTACAACGCCATTTACGTGGTATTCTGGAGTTATTTATCGCATTTAAATAACTTAAAAACATCTCTCTATCATGTGATTAGAATTTTACACCATAAACAAAATCCTCTTTGTTAGTTATTTCTTAACTACCACTGAGAAGAGAACTAAGGCGACAGAATATCTCAGGCGAGATTTCGGTCGTCTGACCGAGACCTTCCGCTCTATCCAGCTTTAAACAAAATGGGAAGAGTCTAATTAAAAAAATATTATTTTTATCGACTAGAATTTTACTGTACTAGAATTTTAATAAGAGTTATTACGTGTCGTCATCATCCCAGTTCGAGTCTCACTCCTTCTCTCATTTATTTTTCAATCTTGTTTTTACGATTTCGTGAATCTGAATTTTTTTTTCCAAAAAAAAAAAAAACTTGACTTTAGAACTTGAAAAAAAGTTAATTATGTCGGGAGTGAAGGGTAAACCTTTTTTTTTTTTTTAACTTTTCATCAAATAACGTGAAATTCCAGACCTAATCTGAACGAATTTTTCCTCAGGTCAATCATGCTTGTAGTAGTAACCTGAGCTTGGCTGAGATTGTCTCAGCTGGGCTGAGATTGTCTCAGCTGGGCTGAGATTGTCTCAGCTGGGCTAAGCTTTTCTCAGCTTTGTTGACGTTTCCTGCTCATGACTTTTGTACTTGGTGATTGATGTACGTATGTTGGTAATACTTTATTGTACTTAGTTGTATCTTGCTGACTTGGCTGGTCTGGCTGCACAACTGCTGGTTTATTCTTTGATCTTGGGCGACTTGACTCTTCCTGAGCTGCAACAACCTGACTCTTCCTGAGCTGCAACAACCTGACTCTTCCTGAGCTGCAACAACCTGACTCTTCCTGAGCTGCAACAACCTGACTCTTCCTGAGCTGCAACAACCTGACTCTTACTGAGCTGCAACAACCTGACTCTTACTGAGCTGCAACAACCTGACTCTTACTGAGCTGCAACCACCTGACTCTTACTGAGCTGCAACAACCTGACTCTTCCTGAGCTGCAACAACCTGACTCTTCCTGAGCTGCAACAACCTGACTCTTCCTGAGCTGCAACAACCTGACTCTTCCTGAGCTGCAACAACCTGACTCTTCCTGAGCTGCAACAACCTGACTCTTCCTGAGCTGCAACAACCTGACTCTTCCTGAGCTGCACAACCTGACTCTTCCTGAGCTGCACAACCTGACTCTTCCTGAGCTGCAACAACCTGACTCTTCCTGAGCTGCAACAACCTGACTCTTCCTGAGCTGCACCAACCTGACTCTTCCTGAGCTGCAACAACCTGACTCTTCCTGAGCTGCAACAACCTGACTCCTTCACTCAATAAGATATAAATCATAAATAAATTTGTTAGTAATATTATATAGTGAGACGTAAACTAACCCTTGATAGTGAGTGCTTGGATGGTGAGTGTTGATGGTGTTTTAATGGTGAGTGCCTTGATGGTGAGTGCCTTGATGGTGAGTGCCTTGATGGTGAGTGCCTTGATGGTGAGTGCCTTGATGGTGAGTGCCTTGATGGTGAGTGCCTTGATGGTGAGTGCCTTGATGGTGAGTGCCTTGATGGTGAGTGCCTTGATGGTGAGTGCCTTGATGGTGAGTGCCTTGATGGTGAGTGCCTTGATGGTGAGTGCCTTGATGGTGAGTGCCTTGATGGTGAGTGCCTTGATGGTGAGTGCCTTGATGGTGAGTGCCTTGATGGTGAGTGCCTTGATGGTGAGTGCCTTGATGGTGAGTGCCTTGATGGTGAGTGCCTTGATGGTGAGTGCCTTGATTGTGAGTGCCTTGATTGTGAGTGCCTTGATTGTGAGTGCCTTGATTGTGAGTGCCTTGATTGTGAGTGCCTTGATTGTGAGTGCCTTGATTGTGAGTGCCTTGATTGTGAGTGCCTTGATTGTGAGTGCCTTGATTGTGAGTGCCTTGATTGTGAGTGCCTTGATTGTGAGTCTCTTGATTGTGAGTCTCTTGATGGTGAGTGTTTTGATGGTGAGTATCTTGATGGTGTCTTGATAGTGAGTTCCATGATAGTGAGTTACATGATGGTGAGTTACATGATGGTGAGTTACATGATGGTGTGTTACATGATAGTGAGTTACATGATGGTGAGTTACATGATGGTGAGTTACATGATGGTGAGTTACATGATAGTGAGTTACATGATGGTGAGTTCCTTGATGGTGAGTTCCTTGATGGTGAGTTCCTTGATGGTGAGTTCCATGATGGTGAGTTCCATGATGGTGAGTTCCATGATGGTGAGTTCCATGATGGTGAGTTCCATGATGGTGAGTTCCATGATGGTGAGTTCCATGATGGTGAGTTCCATGATGGTGAGTTCCATGATGGTGAGTTCCATGATGGTGAGTACCTTGTTGAGTGTCTTGATTGTAAGGGCCTTGATCGTGAGTGTCTTGATTCTGAGTGAATTTATGGTGAATACTTTGATTTTGAGTGTCTCGATGGTGAGTGTCTTGATTGTGAATGCGTTGATGGTGAGTGTCTTGATGGAGAGTACCTTAAGTGCCTTGATGAGGAGTGCCTTGATGAGGAGTGCCTTGATGAGGAGTGCCTTGATGAGGAGTGCCTTGATGAGGAGTGCCTTGATGAGGAGTGCCTTGATGAGGAGTGCCTTGATGAGGAGTGCCTTGATGGGAGTGCCTTGATGAGGAGTGCCTTGATGAGGAGTGCCTTGATGAGGAGTGCCTTGATGAGGAGTGCCTTGATGAGGAGTGCCTTGATGAGGAGTGCCTTGATGAGGAGTGCCTTGATGAGGAGTGCCTTGATGAGGAGTGCCTTGATGAGGAGTGCCTTGATGAGGAGTGCCTTGATGAGGAGTGCCTTGATGAGGAGTGCCTTGATGAGGAGTGCCTTGATGAGGAGTGCCTTGATGAGGAGTGCCTTGATGAGGAGTGCCTTGATGAGGAGTGCCTTGATGAGGAGCGCCTTGATGAGGAGCGCCTTGGTGATGGGTGCCTTGATATTGAGTGCCTTGGTGGTGAGTGCCTTGGTGGTGAGTGCCTTGGTGGTGAGTGTCTTGATAAAACATTTAACGCTTCCCTATAAACATAATAATAAAGGTTACAATAAAAGTACTGAGGCAGCGACCACTAGAACAAAATTATATTT
Source organism: Cherax destructor (assembly GCA_009830355.1). Classification (NCBI taxonomy): domain Eukaryota; kingdom Metazoa; phylum Arthropoda; class Malacostraca; order Decapoda; family Parastacidae; genus Cherax; species Cherax destructor. The sequence continues at coordinate 107,416 of WNWK01003536.1, forward strand.
TTTCAAAGGTTTTAATACAAGTTATAAACTTATACTTTAATTTTTTTAATAACGTTACCTTGATTACATAACTATATTCTGAACTGAGTAATTGTTTTGAAAAAAAAAATATAGTTTTTAAACTGACATGCAACTCTTATAGTCATTATTTTCCAGTAAATGTATACACTATGTATTGTATACACTATGTAATGTATACCCTATGTATTGTATACACTATGTATTGTATACACTATGTAATGTATACCCTATGTATTGTATACACTATGTATTGTATACACTATGTAATGTATACCCTATGTATTGTATACACTATGTATTGTATACACTATGTAATGTATACCCTATGTATTGTATACACTATGTATTGTATACACTATGTAATGTATACCCTATGTATTGTATACACTATGTATTGTATACACTATGTAATGTATACCCTATGTATTGTATACACTATGTATTGTATACACTATGTAATGTATACCTATGTATTGTATACACTATGTATTGTATACACTATGTAATGTATACACTATGTATTGTATACACTATGTATTGTATACCCTATGTATTGTATACCCTATGTATTGTATACACTATGTAATGTATACACTATGTATTGTATACACTATGTAATGTATACACTATGTATTGTATACACTATGTAATGTATACCCTATGTATTGTATACACTATGTATTGTATACCCTATGTATTGTATACCCTATGTATTGCATACACTATGTATTGTATACCCTATGTATTGTATACCCTATGTATTGCATGCACTATGTATTGCATACACTATGTAATGTATACACTATGTATTGTATACACTATGTATTGTATACACTATGTATTGTATACACTATGTATTGTATACACTATGTATTGTATACACTATGTATTGTATACACTATGTATTGTATACACTATGTATTGTATACACTATGTATTGTATACACTATGTATTGTATACACTATGTATTGTTTACACTATGTATTGTATACACTATGTAATGTATACACTATGTATTGTATACACTATGTATTGTATACACTATGTATTGTATACACTATGTAATGTATACACTATGTATTGTATACACTATGTATTGTATACACTTTGTAATGTATACCCTATGTATTGTATACACTATGTATTGTATACACTATGTAATGTATACCCTATGTATTGTATACACTATGTATTGTATACACTATGTAATGTATACCCTATGTATTGTATACACTATGTATTGTATACACTATGTAATGTATACACTATGTATTGTATACACTATGTATTGTATACCCTATGTATTGTATACCCTATGTATTGTATACCCTATGTATTGTATACACTATGTAATGTATACACTATGTATTGTATACACTATGTAATGTATACACTATGTATTGTATACACTATGTATTGTATACACTTTGTAATGTATACCCTATGTATTGTATACACTATGTATTGTATACACTATGTAATGTATACCCTATGTATTGTATACACTATGTATTGTATACCCTATGTATTGTATACCCTATGTATTGCATACACTATGTATTGTATACCCTATGTATTGTATACCCTATGTATTGCATGCACTATGTATTGCATACACTATGTAATGTATACACTATGTATTGTATACACTATGTATTGTATACACTATGTATTGTATACACTATGTATTGTATACACTATGTATTGTATACACTATGTATTGTATACACTATGTATTTTATACACTATGTATTGTATACACTATGTATTGTATACACTATGTATTGCATATGAATAACTGTAATGTAATGAACACTTTTCAGTGGTCAGTAATAACCCCACATGAACACAGAAACTCAAAAGATTAATTGATTTGTGCGTTTCAATCCCCTTTTGAAGAGGATCTCAGCAGGGTGTTGAAATTTACAGATTAATTAATCATCTGACTTTATGTCTACGTGTTGGTTACTATTGCGCGTGTATTATGTATATTATGTATGAAGTCCTTATTCCTCAGAGATGGAAGGAACTGCATGAGTTGTTATTCATCTTTAGTGAATTTGTTAACATTTGCGAAGAACTAAATAACGGAATCAAAAGCCTCATATTCACCTTTTCCTTCGTTTTATTTGTGTCGTGTCATCTGCAGCCTGACGTGGCTGGTAACAATTTTGTTCTGTTCTTCCGTGTTTGTCATTATTCCCTCCTAGTGTTGCTGCTTCTCTCTTCTCACTAGTATGTATTTATTTCTCTTGCTCGCTTTTCTCTTTCCTTACACTGTTTTTTTGTTAATGTTTTCTTTTTCGTTTGTCTCTTTCTCTCAACATTTGTGGGCGAATCGTAAACTTTATTTTTTTTTTTCACTTTTTTTCTCCTATTGGATGTGACCTTCAAGTCCACCTCCATCACTCCCAGCAGAACGCTATATGTAGTCCACGGTCTTTATATCCGGACCCCCTTTTTATCAAGACCATATTCACGAAGTCTCATCTATACACAGTCCAATCGTTTATAATGCAATTAAACTCTCTTCCCTGACCAGCTCTTCTCTACGATTATTTGTAAACAAATATTCAAAACAAAAGAATTTCCCGGGCGATTTCACTCAGAAGGAGGTTCGTATTCTCTCTTATGTATCTTTTTCTTCATTTCAATTAAAGCCTTCCATTGTGTTTATCCCTAAAAGTGAATGATCATCTATGTGGTTTCAAGTTCTTTTTAGACCCTTTTCAATTTTGTGTTTGGGTTGAAGTCTCCCATGTTTAATTATTTTATTTTAGCCTATTATTTCGTCGTTGCTGTTAATATTAAGTTGGCTTCCATTATGATGAATTACACTTGTGGAATACTTGGGTATCTTTATTGTGGAAACGTTTCACCACCCAGTGGTTTCTTCAGTCAAATATAGAGAAGAATAGTTGAAGATAAGAAGGAGTTTGAGGTAATCAGTCCCTCACCCTGGAGTCGATGTGATCAGTCCATCATTCTTGATAAGAATACAGCATAGGCGCGAAGATTGGCCTTATATACCGCAGACAGGAGAGATGAAGCAGTCGCAGGCGGTGTTACCTTGGACAAATCCACAGGTGGAAATAAGTCATACCTATAGGTTAGGCAAGCGTAGAATTCCTTGTATCAAGGATCCCAAGATGTTGCTGTGCCTGAGAGGAATGTCAATAACTGATTCAGACAACCCACAAGTTGATAATTAATAACTTGTCGGTTCTCTGAACCATGTATCTACATGCTTCCATTATCTTGGGGCTTGGTTATAAATTGAGGGGTGGTTGAGGTGGAGGAATTGCTGGTGTATATATGGAGGAAATAGCTCTTTAGTGGAGGCATAGAGAGGGGAAATAGGATGATTACTGAAGAGGCTGGAGGAAAGAAAGAAAAGGTGTGGTAGGAGTACAGGTAAAAATGTGAAAGAAGGAGAGGAATTGAAAAGGTGGGAGAAAGTAATATAGGCGAAATTGGAAAAGCTGGATTGAAAATGGGAATGGTAGGGTTGGGAAAGGAGAGAGGACATGAGTCGTGGGTCTGCTGAGTGCATCGAATACAATTTTAAATATGTTTTTAAGGCACGTAATACAACGTTTGTTCCGTAGTCATCCTGTCTGGTCAGATGCGTAAGGTGGTAATTGACTCTAGGGAGTAGGTGCATGCCCTTCCATTTGAGTAATTAACCAGCAGAGTGCACAGTTTGCTAGATTTCTCTAGGCAATTTGCGCTCCTGGACTTCACCGACTTTTTGCTTTTGTGTATCAGCTGGTCCCACACAACAGACTCGTTCTGTGCTCACCGACCAGACAACACCAGTTAGGGTATTCTCCTCTGGTGTGGGTAGTTATTTTGGTAAACCACTTGTGTTTGTAGTCTAAAACCTGTTATTGACTGAACATAGTGTAAATAAGTATTTGTGGTGGGTGTAATGTATATTCTTTCAAAACAGTGTTTAGTACCGCAGATATGGTGATTGTTGTTGTGGAGGTTGTGACAGGAAGACCAAGCAGCTCTCAATTGTTTGGTCTGTAATTGATTTCTTTCATTGTTACGCATTATCTGAATATTTTAAGTACAGGAATTTGCTGATAGAAGCCCAAAATATTTACTATTATTATTATTATTATTATTATTATTATTTTATTATTATTATTATTATTATTATTCCTTGTTTCTCTTTAATGGTTGTTCTTTGAATTTCATGCGGACGATCGTCGGGGAGATCACATCTGTCACTATTGTTAAATATTGGCACAATTTTTGCTATTTTCAATTTGCCAGTTTTATTCGTAGTGAAAGTTCAAAGGCTTTCTAAAAATGATAACTTTGTTCTTCCTCTTGTCAATATTTCGTAGTAACTCCTTGACTATTCTTTATAATATTCCAATATCTTACATTTCAATTAGCAATATGCAATATCTAAGAAGTTTTCTTTGAACATGATGTGGAATTTCTCCTTTGGTATCTTACTTTATTCTTAATTTACTTGTCGTTTATTCTTTGTGTTTGTCAAACATTTAGTTTTCTTGATATAGACTAATAAAAATTATTTGGTTTAGCTTGGCTATGGTTCACCATTTCTTTTTCAAAGTGTCTGTCTTGCTTTCTCTCTAAGTGTCTTTGGAAATTAAATTTTTTTGCTGTATTTAATCAAATATTCTAATATTGACAGACTTTATTGACTCAAATTTGTTTATTGATGGCTCTCTGGCACCTGTTGTTCTTTTATATTGGTGTGTTTCCAAGTTTGGAAATAAGCTCTCACCATTTGCCGAATTTTCTTGCCCATATTCTGACTGGAGAGACTGATAGTAAACTATGTTATTAAATTATATAGTGGGTCTCTCCTCTCTCTCTCTCTCTCTCTCTCTCTCTCTCTCTCTCTCTCTCGGTATGTGTGTGTACTCACCTAGTTGTACTCACCTAGTTGTGGTTGCAGGGGTCGATTCACAGCTCCTGGCTCCGCCTCTTCACTGGTCGCTACTAGGTCACTCTTCCTGCTCCAAGAGCTTTATCATACCTCTTCTTAAAGCTATGTATGGATCCTACATTCTTCCAGACTTGTCTTCTCTAAGTTTTTCTTCACATTTTCAGAAATATTTTTTCTTACTCGCTCCTGTTGTTCCAATTCTGTATTTTTCGCAATTATTCCTGCATAGCTTTTTTGTTTTAATTTAGTTTTGTTTTCTACTAAATCTTTAATTTTCTCCTCAATATTATCTTCATCTTAGCGAATTCCTGATCTGTCGCCTCTCTCTCCATCATTATCTAAGTTTGCTCACCAAATATCGTCTGCGTGTACCTGGGGTATACCTGGAGAGGGTTTCGGGGGTCAACGCCCCCGCGGTCCGGTCTGTGACCAGGTCTCGTTTACTGTAAGGAGGCCTTTAAATCTTTGATCTCTTTCAAGTTTCACTCTATTTAATTTCTCTATTAATCGTTCTTGCCTTAGCAGATTGTTTATTTATAGTCTTTCTGTCCATCCATCCACTGGTTTCCTTGTTTGTAGTTGTACAAGCCTAGCTGTGTTTGCACCGCGAACCCTCCATCATATTGTCAACAATAGCACGACCATACTATTGTGCTACTCTTGTTTCTCCTTAATGTATTATATACGTTATTTGTGCCTCAAATATTCTTTCATATAAACAATTTCCTAATGCTTTTGTGGACACCGCTCACACAAGACACTCTTCTCCCTTCACCACAAAACAGGCATTGTCCTTTTTCCTCAGGATGCAGCAGCTGACGTCTGTTCTCGGCATCGTGTGTGTGTGTGTGTGTGTTTTCACTCATTCACCTCAATATACTCACCTATATGTGGTTGCAAGGGTCGAGTCACATCTTCCGGCCTCGCCTCTCCCTAGTGAGCACTGCACTCTTATACCTTCAAGAACCCTTTTTTTTATTTTTAGCCTTGGATGTAAGACCGAGACGATATACATTGCCGTCTTCGGACGGTTGACCCATCCTGTACACTCATCATACTGTACACTCATCATACTGTACACTCATCATATTGAACACTCATCATACCACCACTCATCCCATCATTCCTTTCATTTCATATACCAAATATTCAATATACTTATCTGCAAGGTTTTCCCGAGGATATACGTCTTCAGAGACATTACTCCTCACGAGGATATACGTCTTCAGAGACATTACTCCTCACGAGGATATACGTCTTCAGAGACATTACTCCTCACGAGGATATACGTCTTCAGAGACATTACTCCTCACGAGGATATACGTCTTCAGAGACATTACTCCTCACGAGGATATACGTCTTCAGAGGCATTACTCCTCACGAGGATATACGTCTTCAGAGACATTACTCCTCACGAGGATATACGTCTTCAGAGACATTACTCCTCACGAGGATATACGTCTTCAGAGACATTACTCCTCACGAGGATATACGTCTTCAGAGACATTACTCCTCGCCAGGTGATGATTATTGCACTAGAAAGTACTTCGTCAGTGGCGAGAGAGACTGTGTGTCTATAACTTGTGACTCAGCATTGTCCCATCTTGCTGAAATAATTCTTTTCCAAGTCTGCCACCTTGCAGCCCACTGACGCATCGCTCTCAGGCTGAAGAAGCATTTCCTAACATCACTGTAACTCATCTGCGTTTCTTACATTTCAGCTGTGGCGTCGAACAGTTTCTCCCTGTGTACCCTATCTATTTCCCTCATTATTTTTTACATTATCATATCTAGTTTCTTGCATGGAAATTAGACACAAGTGAAACATCTGGGTATATTTATTGCAGACGTTTCGCCCTCCAGTGGCTTTATCAATACAAATTAAAGGACATAATTGGAAGACTGTAGAACTACATAGGAAAGATGAGGTAATCAGTCCCTCGGTCTTGGAGTTGATGTAAAGACCTATAATTTCTTACTGTCTCATTTGCCTTCACACTTTAGCGCAAATAATTTGTTAATGCAAATTCTGAGAGGCTTCAAACTTAGTGTGCTGTTCGGTATTTTTTGTGTATTGGTCCCACTGAGTTATTAAGAGAATTACTTTTCGGATTGACTTTAAAGCTGGTGTTTCTTAGCGGAAAGTTTGAATTACTTTAAGTGTGTTTGCCCTAATTTACTATTTTTATTGGCGAAATTGGGATATTAGTGACCATGTGATAACTTGAGAATACCAAATCCGATTCGCAATAGGAACCCAATGTTGCACTCTGCAATAACATTGTCGTGCAATACAAAGACACCTTCGGACTGCACAGAGACAGATATACATCTAATTCCTTCATTTACATCATTCACAAACACAGGAAATAATTCTCCTCCCGGCACTTATCCTTGTGGAACCCCACTCGTCACATGCGTTGTTTCCACACCTCAGATGCTGACTCATTGTTTCCTACTGGTTAATTATTCCATAATACACTGGAATAATTAACACTGTGATTCCTGCCTCCTTCTCCTCTACGTTTTGTGCCAGTCTCTTGGGTCTCGAGTCTTCTCACAATTCTAGAATATGTAATTCATCTTTTCCCTATCTCTCCTGCATCACTCTTGTAACCTTCCTCATAAAATACTAATAGGTTTGTGGACAGGATTTATCATCTATTAAGCCGTTTTGATTGTTTATGAACCCGATCCTTTCCAGATGTTCCATCATTCTTCTGAAACTCTTCTCTCTAACCTTATAATATTATACACGATCCCTTTCTTAAAGACTGGGATTATATATACTGTCTTCAACATCTCTGGCAGTTGCTCTGTGTTCATTGACTTGAAGATTGAGGCTATTGGCTTTCTCGCTCTCTCTCACTCTCTCTCACTCTCTCACTCTCGCTCTCACTCTCTCACTCGCTCTCTCTCTCTCTCTCTCTCTCTCTCTGGACCTCCAGCAAGATAGTCTGATTACATTGCCTGTGAGGTGTCTAGATCACACAGTAGTTTCCTCTCCTCAGTAGGAATAATACAGAGTGTAGCATTTGTTTCTAATACATTATATATTTGCACTGAAAATGTAAAGCTAATCAGAAGAGGCATTATCCTAAAAATATCAATAAAAGGAAAAATTAAGACATGACGTATAGCAAATTCGACCCATCAGTTAGGAAACACCAGTTTTGAAGCCAAAAGCTGGTGTTTCTTGGCTAGTGTATTGTAGGATACTTGCCTCAGGGACGCCAGTGTCCTGAACACACAACAGCACGATAGGTTTGAAGCCGCTCAGAAGTTGTATTATCAAGTTATCAGTGTTGATGTGTTGAAACTAATCTAATGAGACACTCAGAAATTATCATATGATAAACTGTATTTTAATTCTCCCAATTTCTCCATTAAAAGGCAAAATTTGACCTTAAAGGTCTATAAACTTTTCTCTCAGACTCACCAGCGTTCAAGTTAGAATGTAAATAGTAAATAAATAAGTAATTGAGTTTTATTTATGCTCTGAGTATATTGAAAATTGGTAAAAAATACCGACAAGTTGATTAAGACACAAGTACACAAGTTGTACTTGTCTTAAACACGATCTGAGAACTTAACATACAAGATCATTTACAATGGTCTTGGGGACACACACATATTAAGAGCACATGAAAAGAATATTACTTTGATTTAACAAGGATAACACAATAACGACTTATATCTCGTCTGTTAATTAACCCAGTACCTGGATTACAGAGATGTGGCTGAGGTTAATTGAGTATGTGGAAAAAAATCCATATTTTCCATGCGACTAACAGCTGTTTTGTAAAGGTGAGGGGGGGGGGGAAGGCTGATGCATTGCGACGTTGCCAGACCTCCGCCCTAAACCTAGATTGTAAGGCTAATTAGTTGTAAGACATTAGTAAACTAGAACCCAGTCTAAGATTATAGTTATACAGTTAAGTTAGGCTAGGAATGTCAGTGTAAGTAACTTAGTATCAACAGTGTCATTCTCTATAGGCCTACAAATTTGACACTATCTGGAGAGGCCGGTTGGCAACGCTCTCGCCTCACACACGGAGTGTCCGGGGTTCAATTCCTGGTTGGGTGGAAACGCTGGGCATGTTTCCTTACACCTGCAGTCCCTGTTCACCTAGCAGTAAGTAGGTACCTGGGTATTAGTCACCTTACACCTGCTGTCCCTGTTCACCTAGTAGTAAGTAGGTACCTGGGTGTTAGTCACCTTACACCTGCTGTCCCTGTTCACCTAGCAGTAAGTAGGTACCTGGGTATTAGTCACCTTACACCTGCTGTCCCTGTTCACCTAGTAGTAAGTAGGTACCTGGGTGTTAGTCACCTTACACCTGCTGTCCCTGTTCACCTAGTAGTAAGTAGGTACCCGGGTGTTAGTCACCTTACACCTGCTGTCCCTGTTCACCTAGTAGTAAGTAGGTACCTGGGTATTAGTCACCTTACACCTGCTGTCCCTGCTCACCTAGTAATAAGTAGGTACCTGGGTATTAGTCACCTTACACCTGCTGTCCCTGTTCACCTAGTAGTAAGTAGGTACCTGGGTATTAGTCACCTTACACCTGCTGTCCCTGTTCACTTAGTAGTAAGTAGGTACCTGGGTATTAGTCACCTTACACCTGCTGTCCCTGTTCCCCTAGCAGTAAGTAGGTACCTGGGTGTTAGTCACCTTACACCTGCTGTCCCTGTTCACCTAGCAGTAAGTAGGTACCTGGGTGTTAGTCACCTTACACCTGCTGTCCCTGTTCACCTAGTAGTAAGTAGGTACCTGGGTATTAGTCACCTTACACCTGCTGTCCCTGTTCACCTAGCAGTAAGTAGGTACCTGGGTGTTAGTCACCTTACACCTGCTGTCCCTGTTCACCTAGCAGTAAGTAGGTACCTGGGTGTTAGTCACCTTACACCTGCTGTCCCTGTTCACCTAGCAGTAAGTAGGTACCTGGGTGTTAGTCGACTACTGTGGATCGACCACAATGGAAATAAGACAGACAGTCCTCGATGACGCACTGACTTTCTTGAGGTATCCTGGGTGGCTAACCCTCCGGGGTTAAAAATCCGAACAAATCTCATGTTAGTCTGAACGGGAACGTAGGATAAAACCCGGCATTAACCCACGAGTCTCAAATTACCAGTACGATGATTAATGACTCATTAAACGGTAATAAGGTGGAATCTGGAAAGCCTCATGACGAAGAATAACTCCAATAGTCTTTTTTGCAGCTAAACCTTCATTCTGCCCTAGTTAGGATTTCCACTATTTTGTTTCTATTTTTCCATTGTGTCTGTATTTTATACCTTTTATCTCCATGGCACGAGTAACTGTGGTGGGCCTCGCCAGCAAGAGTGGAGCCTCCTATACAGCTCGCCCAGGAGGAGATAAATTTCCATATGGTGACTAGTGATTGGATGGCTAGTGTGGCTTTGGTTGATAAATTGAGTAATTGATTGTCAATCAAGGTAGAACCTTTCTATCACAGTACCTGGATTAAAGGTACTGAGTACGGTTGAGTACGCACCATCAGGATGAACCGGATGCACTCAGAAGACCGTAACCAAAGTGTCAGCTGTCTGAGGCTGGCGGCGGCGGCATAGCAGCAGCAGTAGCAGCATAGCAGCAGTAGTAACAGTAGTAGTAGCAGCAGCAGCACCAATAGCAGCAGCAGAAGTAATAGTAGTAGTAGTAACAGCAGCAATAGTAGTAGCAGCAGCAGCAACAACAGTAGTAGTAGTAGTAGTGGCAGTAGTGGTATTATTATTATTAGTAGTAGTGGTAGTAGTAGTGGTAGTAGTAGCAGCTGTTGTGGTGGTGGTAGCAGTAGTGGTGGTGGTAATGGTAACTAAGTATCCCTGAAGGTAACCTTAAAGAGGTTGCATGATTCTTACTTTTATTTTCTTTCTTCAACTCTTCAATTTAAAAAAAAAAAAAAAATACCACGGGTGGGGTTCGAACCCCACCCGTGGTATGGTTTGTTTGCAATCGTGTCATTACGATTTCGTGAGTCTTCAATTTTATTTCGCATATACTCGAGAACGCTTTATTCGATCGCCTTCAAATTTCCAACACTTGTGTACGGTAACGAGGACCAAATTTATGGAACAACTGATATGTTCGCCTGCCCTATGACCAAAGTTGTTGAATCCATTCCCAGCATCCTGGAATGGCTGGGATAACTTGCAAAATCTTCAGCGGTTTAGCTTCAAACGTTTACATAGAATGGCAACAAATACTACGACGTCGGAGAGTGAAATCTAAATATGTAGGTTCATATATTTTTATTCCACTTAAATCATGCTTAATAATATTCAGTTTATCTCTTGTGAATGGTTTCAGTATGTGATGGCTGACGCATTATGTGATGGCTGACGCATTATATGATGACTGACACATTATGTGATGGCTGACACATTATGTGATGGCTGACACATTATGTGATTGCTGACACATTATGTGATTGCCGACACATTATGTGATTGCCGACACATGTGATGACTGACACATTATGTGATGGATGACGCATTATGTGATGGCTGACGCATTATGTGATTGCTGACACATTATGTGATTGCTGACACATTATGTGATTGACACATGTGATGGCTGACGCATTATGTGATGGCTGACGCATTATGTGATGACTGACACATTATGTGATGACTGACACATTATGTGATGACTGACACATTATGTGATGGCTGACACATTATGTGATTGACACATGTGATGGCTGACACATTATGTGATGACTGACACATTGTGATTGCTGACACATGTGATGGCTGACGCATTATGTGATGGCTGACGCATTATGTGATTGCTGACACATGTGATTGCTGACACATTATGTGATTGACATATGTGATGGCTGACACATTATGTGATGACTGACACATTATGTGATGGCTGACACATAATGTACCAAAAAATCTATTTATGAGCAGCAAGACAAATATAAGCTTAGATTTCATAGGCAGAAAATTCGAGTACAAAATTCCAGAAGCCTCATTGACCATCTTGATCACACTTGCAAGACACCACCTCGAATATGCCATCCAGATTAGGTTTCTATATTACATAAAAGACAATGATACAATGGAGAGGACACAGGGAAGGTCAACAAACTAACACCATCACCAGGAAACAGACTCTATGAAAGACACTATCAAAACATTAGTCTTTTCAGTCTTAGCAAAGACTACCAGAAGATCTCGTGAGAACCTGTAACATAGTGAATGATTTTCATATTAACACGAACTATATGAAGTGAAAAATGACACATTAACTCGAAACTATATGAAACTTCTAGACAAGTGATGAAACACGAGTAGACTAATGGAATGGACTAATAGAGGGATGAGACGTACCTGTAGCTGAAGCTGTGAGGACGAATTTATTACTGTCATAAATGTTTTTACACACACTGTTTCACACACTCTTTATCTCACATACCCTACATTTATTACACTCTTTGTCTCATATTCTCTATCTCACACACACAATCTGTCTCACACACACAATCTGTCTCACACACACAATCTGTCTCACACACACAATCTGTCTCACACACACAATCTGTCTCACACACACAATCTGTCTCACACACACAATCTGTCTCACACACACAATCTGTCTCACACACACAATCTGTCTCACACTCTCTATTACATAAGCTGTTTCTCACAAACTATGTATCCTTCACTACCTGTCTCACACACTGTCTCATGTACTCTGTTAAACACATTCTATATCTCACACAGTGTCCAACACACACTCTGCCTCCCACAGTCTTTTCATTACACACTGTGTCACAGTGCTTCACACAGTATCTTTCTTACAAACTGTCTCATACTCTTTCTACCATCACACAGACTTATACACTCACACACTTTATCTCACTCTCTCTCTCTTTCTCTCTTTTCCTCTCCCTTATACTCACACATACTGTTTCACATACTGCCTTACGATACACTGTCTCACACAATGTCACATACACTGACACACTGTTACACTTTATCACACACACACACACCGCCTCACACACTGTCTCACATACAATGTATCACTTTCTCACACACAGTCTTACAATAACTAGCACACTGTCTCAGACACTGACTGACACACAGTCTTACACTATCTCACACAGTGTCGCACACTGTCTCACACACTCTCGCACACTGTCGCACACTGTCTCACACACTCTCGCACACTGTCTCACACACTCGCACACTGCACCTCAACTATGATAAATTATAGCGAGCAGACATCATTAAGGGCGCCTCGACTCTCAAGATCATTCAAGTACACTAAACCTCTCACGGACGTTTGTTGAAGCAATGCAGGGAAATGCAGGAAGATTTTTTGAGAGAGAGAGAGAGAGAGAGAGAGAGAGAGAGAGAGAGAGAGAGAGAGAGATAGAGAGAGAGAGAGAGAGCAGTGATATTATCACACACTGTAGGCAGACGACACTGATGCTACTTCAAGAAATGTTCTGAGACCTTTCAAGGCCATCATGACCTTTCAAGGCCATCATGACCTTTCAAGACTATCACGACCATAACTACCTTTCAAGAACCATCACGACATTTTAAGATCACTTCTTGCACGACCATCACGACCTTTGAAGACCACGACAATCATGACATTTCCAAGACCACGAAAATCTCTGGATCTTTCTCATTATTTTGTCAGGTATCCCACGAACAGGGATACCTCCCTTAACTCTTAGACTGTTTTCATCTTAGATCAAGTTTCTCCAGAGTTTCTTGAGATAACTGGAGAACGACTCTTCTTATCGACCTCAATCGTTCAGCGATGGTAATTGGGCAGTTTATGGTCGAACACACTGCAATAACTCGAGAATGAATGTACTGATTAACTTCAAACTTTCATCACCAGTCTCTCATATTCGCGTAAAAAAAAAAAACCAGTTTGGATCGCTATTGTCGGGTTTGAACTAATTTGGTGATGCAATCACCAAAGGAAGAAATATTGATTGTCACACTATACCTGGAGAATGCCTCTCCTGATCAACTTCAAACTTACATCAGGTTAGGTTAGAACAAGTGTTCCCTGACGCGGGTCTTAGATAATGACCCGCCGTTGGAGCTTTTGGTCATATGACCGAGGCCTTCCGCTGGCTTACCAGTCCACCTCCTTTAAAAATTATGGTCATACTTATAAGCATTTTAACAAACTTTCAGTAATTGTCTTTGCTGCTCAATGGAATTTTTTGCACTGGCATTTGGCTGCCAATTTTATTAAACAAATTTGGAAAAATAGTTTTCGTGTGAAAACTAAAGAATGCCAGTTGTGATCGGCTTCAAACTTTGGAGTGTCTTGTTTAGTGCTAGACAGTTGGTTTTGCACTAAGGAGATTTTAATATGATAATTTTAGTTAAAAAAAAAAAAAAGTTCATTTGGATGTGGGTTTCTAACTTTTGATTTCCCTGTCACAAAATCTTCAAAATTTCAAAGGAAGTTTGAAAAATGTTGACCAAAATTTAGAATTTGACGAGCTTTTGAATTTTATTTATTTTAATTCATGTTAAGCGCTAATCCTATTTGGGTTATTCAGCGCAATACTTTGTGGAGGCTTGATCCTCCGTCTGCTGGGCGCGAGACAGACACGGCAGGGGAAGGGGGAACCAGCGTCGCGGAGGAAGGGGGACCAGCGTCGCGGAGGAAGGGGGACCAGCGTCGCGGAGGAAGGGAGGGACCAGCGTCGCGAGGAAGGGGACCAGCGTCGCGAGGAAGAGGGACCAGCGTCGCGGAGGAAGGGGACCAGCGTCGCGGAGGAAGGGGGACCAGCGTCGCGGAGGAAGGGGGAACCAGCGTTGCGGAGGAAGGGGAACCAGCGTCGAGGAAGGGGAACCAGCGTCGAGAGGAAGGGGAACCAGCGTCCGCGAGGAAGGGGAACCAGCGTCGCGGAGGAAGGGACCAGCGTCGCGAGAGGAGGGAGACCAGCGTCGCGGAGGAAGGGGGACCAGCGTCGCGGAGGAAGGGGACCAGCGTCGCGGAGGAAGGGGGACCAGCGTCGCGGAGGAGGGACCAGCGTCGCGGAAGGGAACCAGCGTCGCGGAGGAAGGGGACCAGCGTCGCGGAGGAAGGGGGACCAGCGTCGCGGAGGAAGGGGACGACAAGCGTCGCGGAGGAAGGGGGACCAGCGTCGCGGAGAAGGGGGACCAGCGTCGCGGAGGAAGGGGGACCAGTCGCGGAGGAAGGACCAGCGTCGCAGAGGAAGGGGACCAGCGTCGCGGAGGAAGGGAAGGACCAGCGTCGCGGAGGAAGGAGAGACCAGCGTCGCGAAGGAAGGGAGGACCAGCGTCGCGGAGGAAGGGGAAGCCAGCGTCGCAGGAAGGGAGACCACGTCGCGGAAGGGACCAGCGTCGCGGAGAAAGGGGGACCAGCGTCGCGAGGAAGGGGGACCAGCGTCGCGGAGGAAGGAAGGACCAGCGTCGCGGAGGAAGGGGAGACAGCGTCGCGGAGGAAGGGGACCAGCGTCGCGAGGAAGGGGACCAGCGTCGCGAGAAGGGACCAGAGAGGGACCAGCGTCGCGGAGGAAGGAGGACCAGCGTCGCGAGAGGAAGGGGACCAGCGTCGGAAAAGGAGACCAGCGTCGCGGAGGAAGGGAGACCAGCGTCGCGGAGGAAGGGGACCAGCGTCGCGAGGAAGGGGACAGCGTGCGGGAAGGGGACAGCGTCGGGAGGAAGGGAACAGCGTCGCGGAGGAAGGGGACCAGCGTCGCGGAAGAAGGGGACCAGCGTCGCGAGGAAGGGGACCAGCGTCGCGGAGAAGGGGGACCAGCGTCGCGAGGAAGGGGACCAGCGTCGCGAGGAAGGGACCAGCGTCGCGAGGAAGGGAGGACCAGCGTCGCGGAGGAAGGGGACCAGCGTCGCAGAGGAAGGAGGGGACCAGCGTCGCGGGAGGAAGGGGAAGGACCAGCGTCGCGGAGGAAGGGGGACCAGCGTCGCGAGGAAGGGAACCAGCGTCGCGGAAGGAAGTAGGAAGGACCAGCGTCGCGAGAGGAAGGGGACCAGCGTCGCGGAGGAAGGGGACCAGCGTCGCAGGAAGGGGACCAGCGTCGCGGAGGAAGGGGACCAGCGTCGCGGAGAGGAATGGGAAGGACCAGCGTCGCGGAGGAAGGGAGACAGCGTCGCGGAGAAGGGGGACCAGCGTCGCGGAGGAAGGGGGACCAGCGTCGCGAGGAAGGGAAGGACCAGCGTCGCGGAGGAGGACCAGCGTCGCTGGGAAGGGACCAGCGTCGGAGGAAGTGGACCAGCGTCGCGGAAGGGGACCAGCGTCGCGAGAAGGAGAAGGTCGGAAAAGTGACCAGTCTTGATAGGCCAACGTGGAGTGGGTTTGGGGAGTGTGGTTTGTGTGAGTGTGGTTTGTGTGAGTGTGGTTTGTGGTGGAGTGTGGTTTGTGGAGGTGGTTTGGTGAGTGTGGTTGTGGGAGTGTGGTTTGTGTGAGTGGGTTGCGTGGGAGTGTGGTTTGTGTGAGGTGGTTGAGGAGGAGTGGTTTGTGTGAAGTGTGGTTTGTGAGGAGTGTGCGTGGGAGTGTGGTTTGTGGTGAGTGTGGTTTGTGGGAGTGTGGTTTGGGTGAGGTCGCGTGAGTTGTGGAGTGTGGTTTGTGGTGAGTGAGGTTTGTGGGAGTGTGGTTTGGGTGAGTGTGGTCTTGGGTGAGTGTGGTCTTGGAGGAAGTGTGGTTTGTGGTGAGTGTGGTTGGTGAAGGTGTTGTGGTGAGTGTGGTTTGTGGAGTGTGGTTTGTGGTAGGTGGTTGTGGAGTGTGGTTTGTGGTGAGGGTTTGTGTGAGTGTGGTTTGTGGTGAGTGGGCTTTGTGTGAGTGTGGTTGTGGTGCAGTGTGGTTTGTGTGAGTGGGTTTGTGGTGAGGTGGTATTGGTGAGTGGGTTTGTGTGAGTGTGGTTTGTGTGAAGTGTGGTTTGTGGTGAGTGTGGTTTGTGTGAAGTGTGGTTTGTGGTGAGTTGGTTTATGTGAGTGTTTGTGGTGAGTGTGGTTTGTGTGAGTGTGGTTTGTGGTGAGTGTGGTTTGTGGTGAGTGTGGTTTGTGGTGAGTGTGGTTTGTGGTGAGTGTGGTTTGTGTGAGTGTGGTTTGTGTGAGTGTGGTTTGTGGTGAGTGTGGTTTGTGTGAGTGTGGTTTGTGTGAGTGTGGTTTGTGTGAGTGTGGTTTGTGGTGAGTGTGGTTTGTGTGAGTGTGGTTTGTGGTGAGTGTGGTTTGTGGTGAGTGTGGTTTGTGTGAGTGTGGTTTGTGTGGTGAGTGTGGTTTGTGGTGAGTGTGGTTTGTGGTGAGTGTGGTTTGTGGTGAGTGTGGTTTGTGGTGAGTGTGGTTTGTGGTGAGTGTGGTTTGTGGTGAGTGTGGTTTGTGGTGAGTGTGGTTTGTGGTGAGTGTGGTTTGTGGTGAGTGTGGTTTGTGGTGAGTGTGGTTTGTGTGAGTGTGGTTTGTGGTGAGTGTGGTTTGTGTGAGTGTGGTTTGTGGTGAGTGTGGTTTGTGTGAGTGTGGTTTGTGGTGAGTGTGGTTTGTGGTGAGTGTGGTTTGTGGTGAGTGTGGTTTGTGTGAGTGTGGTTTGTGGTGAGTGTGGTTTGTGTGAGTGTGGTTTGTGGTGAGTGTGGTTTGTGCAGTGTGGTTTGTGGTGAGTGTGGTTTGTGTGAGTGTGGTTTGTGTGAGTGTGGTTTGTGTGAGTGTGGTTTGTGTGAGTGTGGTTGTGGTGTGGTTTTGTGAGTGTGGTTTGTGTGAGTGTGGTTTGTGTGAGTGTGGTTTGTGGAGTGTGGTTTGTGTGAGTGTGGTTTGTGGTGAGTGTGGTTTGTGGAGTGTGGTTTTGTGGTGGTGTGGTTTGTGTGAGTGTGGTTTGTGGTGATGTGGTTTGTGGTGAGTGTGGTTTGTGTGAGTGTGGTTTGTGGTGAGTGTGGTTTGTGTGAGTGTGGTTTGTGTGAGTGTGGTTTGTGTGAGTGTGGTTTGTGGTGAGTGTGGTTTGTGGTGAGTGTGGTTTGTGTGAGTGTGGTTTGTGTGAGTGTGGTTTGTGTGAGTGTGGTTTGTGTGAGTGTGGTTTGTGTGAGTGTGGTTTGTGGTGAGTGTGGTTTGTGTGGTGTGGTTTGTGGTGAGTGTGGTTTGTGGAGTGTGGTTTGTGGTGAGTGTGGTTTGTGGTGAGTGGTTTGTGGGAGTGTGGTTTGTGAGTGTGGTTTGGTGAGTGTGGTTTGTGTGAGTGTGGTTTGTGTGAGTGTGGTTTGTGTGAGTGTGGTTTGTGTGAGTGTGGTTGGTAGTGGGTTTGTGTGAGTGTGGTTTGTGAGTGTGGTTTGTGGTGAGTGTGGTTTGTGTGAGTGTGGTTGTGTGAGTGTGGTTTGTGTAGGTGGTTTGTGGTGAGTGTGGGTGAGTGGTTGTGTGAGTGTGGTTTGTGGTGAGTGTGGTTTGTGGTGAGTGTGGTTTGTGTGAGTGTGGTTTGTGGTGAGTGTGGTTTGTGTGAGTGTGGTTTGTGTGTGTGGTTTGTGGAGTGTGGTTTGTGGTGAGTGTGGTTTGTGGTGAGTGTGGTTTGTGTGAGTGTGGTTTGTGTGAGTGTGGTTTGTGTGAGTGTGGTTTGTGGTGGTGTGGTTTGTGTGAGTGTGGTTTGTGGTGAGTGTGGTTTGTGGAGTGTGGTTTGTGGAGTGTGGTTTGTGGAGTGTGGTTTGTGGTAGTGTGGTTTGTGGTGAGTGTGGTTTGTGGTGAGTGTGGTTTGTGAGTGTGGTTTGTGGTAGTGTGGTTTGTGTGAGTGTGGTTTGTGGTGAGTGTGGTTTGTGTGAGTGTGGTTTGTGGTGAGTGTGGTTTGTGTGAGTGTGGTTTGTGGGAGTGTGGTTTGTGTGAGTGTGGTTTGTGGTGAGTGTGGTTTGTGGTGAGTGTGGTTTGTGGTGGTGTGGTTTGTGTGAGTGTGGTTGTGGTGAGTGTGGTTTGTGGTGAGTGTGGTTTGTGGTGAGTGTGGTTTGTGGTGAGTGTGGTTTGTGGTGAGTGTGGTTTGTGTGAGTGTGGTTTGTGTGAGTGTGGTTTGTGTGAGTGTGGTTTGTGTGAGTGTGGTTTGTGTGAGTGTGGTTTGTGTGAGTGTGGTTTGTGTGAGTGTGGTTTGTGTGAGTGTGGTTTGTGTGAGTGTGGTTTGTGTGAGTGTGGTTTGTGGTGAGTGTGGTTTGTGGTGAGTGTGGTTTGTGTGAGTGTGGTTTGTGTGAGTGTGGTTTGTGGTGAGTGTGGTTTGTGTGAGTGTGGTTTGTGGTGAGTGTGGTTTGTGTGAGTGTGGTTTGTGTGAGTGTGGTTTGTGTGAGTGTGGTTTGTGTGAGTGTGGTTTGTGAGAGTGTGGTTTGTGTGAGTGTGGTTTGTGTGAGTGTGGTTTTGGTGAGTGTGGTTTGTGGTGAGTGTGGTTTGTGTGAGTGTGGTTTGTGGTGAGTGTGGTTTGTGTGAGTGTGGTTTGTGGTGAGTGTGGTTTGTGTGAGTGTGGTTTGTGGTGAGTGTGGTTTGTGTGAGTGTGGTTTGTGTGAGTGTGGTTTGTGTGAGTGTGGTTTGTGTGAGTGTGGTTTGTGGTGAGTGTGGTTTGTGTGAGTGTGGTTTGTGTGAGTGTGGTTTGTGGTGAGTGTGGTTTGTGGAGTGTGGTTTGTGGTGAGTGTGGTTTGTGTGAGTGTGGTTTGTGTGAGTGTGGTTTGTGTGAGTGTGGTTTGTGTGAGTGTGGTTTGTGGTGAGTTGGTTTGTGTGAGTGTGGTTTGTGGAGTGTGGTTTGTGGTGAGTGTGGTTTGTGGTGAGTGTGGTTTGTGGTGAGTGTGGTTTGTGTGAGTGTGGTTTGTGTGAGTGTGGTTTGTGGTGAGTGTGGTTTGTGGTGAGTGTGGTTTGTGGTGAGTGTGGTTTGTGTGAGTGTGGTTTGTGCGAGTGTGGTTTGTGCGAGTGTGGTTTGTGCGAGTGTGGTTTGTGGTGAGTGTGGTTTGTGGTGAGTGTGGTTTGTGCGAGTGTGGTTTGTGGTGAGTGTGGTTTGTGGTGAGTGTGGTTTGTGGTGAGTGTGGTTTGTGGTGAGTGTGGTTTGTGTGAGTGTGGTTTGTGGTGAGTGTGGTTTGTGTGAGTGTGGTTTGTGGTGAGTGTGGTTTGTGTGAGTGTGGTTTGTGTGAGTGTGGTTTGTGGTGAGTGTGGTTTGTGCGAGTGTGGTTTGTGGTGAGTGTGGTTTGTGTGAGTGTGGTTTGTGTGAGTGTGGTTTGTGGTGAGTGTGGTTTGTGTGAGTGTGGTTTGTGGTGAGTGTGGTTTGGTGAGTGTGGTTTGTGTGAGTGTGGTTTGTGGTAGTGTGGTTTGTGTGAGTGTGGTTTGTGGTGAGTGTGGTTTGGTGAGTGTGGTTTGTGTGAGTGTGGTTTGTGGTGAGTGTGGTTTGTGGTGAGTGTGGTTTGTGGTGAGTGTGGTTTGTGGTGAGTGGTTTGTGTAGTGTGGTTGGTGAGTGGTTGGGTGGTGTGGTTGTGGTGAGTGTGGTTTGTGGTGAGTGTGGTTTGTGGTGAGTGTGGTTTGTGGTGAGTGTGGTTTGTGGTGAGGTGGTTTGTGGTGAGTGTGGTTTGTGGTGAGTGTGGTTTGTGGTGAGTGGTTTGTGTGAGTGTGGTTTGTGGTGAGTGTGGTTTGTGGTGAGTGTGGTTTGTGAGTGAGTGTGGTTTGTGGTGAGTGTGGTTTGTGGTGAGTGGTTTGTGGTGAGTGTGGTTTGTGGTGAGTGTGGTTTGTGGTGAGTGAGTGGTTTGTGGTGAGTGTGGTTTGTGGTGAGTGTGGTTTGTGGTGAGTGTGGTTTGTGTGAGTGTGGTTTGTGCGAGTGTGGTTTGTGCGAGTGTGGTTTGTAGTGAGTGTGGTTTGTGGTGAGTGTGGTTTGTGGTGAGTGTGGTTTGTGGTGAGTGTGGTTTGTGGTGAGTGTGGTTTGTGTTGAGTGTGGTTTGTGGTGAGTGTGGTTTGTGGTGGAGTGTGGTTTGTGGTGAGTGTGGTTTGTGGTGAGTGTGGTTTGTGGTGAGTGTGGTTTGTGGTGAGTGTGGTTTGTGGTGAGTGTGGTTTGTGGTGAGTGTGGTTTGTGGTGAGTGTGGTTTGTGGTGAGTGTGGTTTGTGGTGAGTGTGGTTTGTGGTGAGTGTGGTTTGTGGTGAGTGTGGTTTGTGGTGAGTGTGGTTTGTGGTAGGTGGTGGTGGTGGTTTGTGGTGAGTGTGGTTTGTGGTGAGTGTGGTTTGTGGTGAGTGTGGTTTGTGGTGAGTGTGGTTTGTGGTGAGTGTGGTTTGTGGTGAGTGTGGTTTGTGGTGAGTGTGGTTTGTGGTGAGTGTGGTTTGTGGTGAGTGTGGTTTGTGGTGAGTGTGGTTTGGAGTGAGTGTGGTTTGTGTGAGTGGGGTTTGGAGTGAGTGTGGTTTGTGGTGAGTGTGGTTTGGAGTGAGTGTGGTTTGGAGAGAGTGTGGTTTGTGTGAGTGGGGTTTGGAGTGAGTGTGGTTTGGAGTGAGTGGGGTTTGGAGTGAGTGGGGCATCGAGGGAGATACAGTGCTGCGACCCACTGTGCCTAAAGTCCCATATATCTCCAAGGTACAACTGTAATCAGTAAATGAAATGCTTAGTTGTACCTGGCAGAAATTATCTGCATGTAAGAATTTAGGTTAATTCCTGTGAACAGCATGAACATAATTTCTCACATAGGCATCAAATTCCATAGGCATCAATTTTTTTTTATAATTATTATTTTTAGGATAAATATATTTATTTGTACCAAAAAAATATATATAAATATATTTCTTTGTACAGAAAGACGTCCTCTGTTGTCACATGAGTTATTTCATTACTGGAGAATAAATGGTGATATTATGACAGGAGTGTAAGGTCATGTGATTTCATGCTACATTATGTGGCTATACAACAGGTATGTGGTATGTAAGAGGAAGTGGGGTGACTGACCCCCTCACTGCAAGCCTTGCATTAACTCAGTTTGCTCTTCAACCTTCTCACTTGTCTGTGTTTCTTTCATAATGTTCCGGATGTATGATAAGAGAATGATTCCTGATAACTGAACGACGTAGAATGGAGCATTTCATTCACTTACAGAGAATGAGAATCAATCTCTCTCTCTCTCTCTCTCTCTCTCTCTCTCTCTCTCTCTCTCTCTCTCTCTCTCTGTGCCGGGTTGCCAGGACACAGCTGTGTTTCGGTTGTTTGAATTAGTTGTGGCAGCAGGTGTGAGTGTCTCCTACTGCTGCACTCCGTGCCGCTCGTAGACGTGCTGTGCAAGTCTGCTTATCTTGTGACTTGCTGTCGTTTGCTGTCGTTTGTTTATCGTGGCTGTTATCTCTGCTGTGATCTTATGATATTCATATGTTGGTGAGGGATATTAGTGTTATGGATGTCTTCATAGTGTGTAGTTACGTCTGGATTATTTCGCCTGGATAACTTCCATTGTGTTTAATGGTGAAACAATGAACAAGACAAATTCGTTAATCTACGTAATATTATAAGAGGCAAATGTAACCGTTTTTAAAGACTATTATATCATCCTATAAATATATCTTATGATATAATACCGTGGAAAATAATCTCTGTATTGTTTAATATTCCGACAGCTTCATATTAGAATATATTTATTCACTTTAGTAGTATATAAATAAATTTATTTTTGCATTATTTTTTTTACATTTATCTTCTTGGATAAATTAAACCGTGACGAACTTACTTAAAATTTCATCTGTATATTAAATGAATATTAGTAACTATTACTGTCGGTACACAGGCCCGCCTGAGGGTACTTAACATGATCAACCAGGCAATTATTGCTGGCATTTAATAATAAGGAGCCTGTCCGAGTTCTAGGAGCTAGAGCTCGGCAGTCTAAATCTCAAAACTATCATCACTAATGTTCTGGATTTTTTTTTTAAATTTTAACTTTGTTCCATATGATCTCTGCTTCACTTACATAAGTGTTTGTCTGTTCCAGTACAGTGACTGAACGATATTAACCCAGGAAGTGATGTGTTCAGATGTTTGGGAGTAGACTTGTCAGCAGATGTTTGGGAGTAGACTTGTCAGCAGATGTTTGGGAGTAGACTTGTCAGCAGATGTTTGGGAGTAGACTTGTCAGCAGATGTTTGGGAGTAGACTTGTCAGCAGATGTTTGGGAGTAGACTTGTCAGCAGATGTTTGGGAGTAGACTTGTCAGCAGATGTTTGGGAGTAGACTTGTCAGCAGATGTTTGGGAGTAGACTTGTCAGCAGATGTTTGGGAGTAGACTTGTCAGCAGATGTTTGGGAGTAGACTTGTCAGCAGATGTTTGGGAGTAGACTTGTCAGCAGATGTTTGGGAGTAGACTTGTCAGCAGATGTTTGTGAGTAGACTTGTCAGCAGATGTTTGGGAGTAGACTTGTCAGCAGATGTTTGGGAGTAGACTTGTCAGCAGATGGGTGGCCAGTGTTGCAACAAGGAGAAGGTTGGAGGCAGTGGAGATGTCGTGTCTGAGGGTAATGTGTGGTGTGACTTATGCAAAGAATCCATAACTTGGAGATCAGAAGGAGGTGCGGGGTTTCTAAAAGTATTATCGAGAGGGCTGAGGAGGTGTTTCGGACATTTAGAGAGGATGGGACAAAACAGCAAGACTTGGAGGGAGTATAAATCTGTAGTGGAAGGTTTGAGGGAGGGGATAAAGAAAGTTTTTGAGTGCGAGAGGCTTAGACTTCCAGCAAGCATGCGTGAGTGTGTTAGGAGCAAGTGGAGACAAATGGTTTTTAGGACTTTACGTGCTGTTGGAGTGTAAGCAAAGTAACATTTATGAAGGGATTGTAAACTTATCTATAATATATTTCGTTTGATTAGGCAAAATTAAATTGAGCTTTTTTATAATAAGGTTAGGTAAGTTTTCTAAGGTATCTTTGGTACAAAATTATTTTTACATGAACATAAATGAAAAAAATATATATCTTTAAACGTATAATAGAATTTTTTTAGAAAGGACTTAATTTTAAATGAGTTCTTGCTAATTGACCAGTTTTACCTATTCAGAGGGTGTGAAACTGTGTGTGAGAGACGTTGTGAGGCAGCGAGTGCGCGAAACAATGTGTACAAGACAGAGGGTGTGAAACAGCGGGTGCGCGAAACAATGTGTACAACACAGAGGGTATGAAACAGCGAGTGCGCGAAACAATGTGTACAACACAGAGGGTATGAAACAGCGAGTGCGCGAAACAATGTGTACAAGACAGAGTGAAACAGCGAGTGCGCGAAACAATGTGTACAACACAGAGGGTATGAAACAGCGAGTGCGCGAAACAATGTGTACAAGACAGAGTGAAACAGCGAGTGCGCGAGACGAAAATTTCTGATTACATTTATTTTTTCTCTTCCTCTAAGCACTAAAAATCTTCGTTTAATGAACCAATTAAAACTTCGTAACTTAATGTCAACTTATCATAATGTTTAGTGTCAACTTATCATAATGTTTAGTGTCAACTTATCATAATGTTTAGACTGCATCTCGCTTGTGTTTTCTCTAATGAAGACAATAGTTCAAAGTTTTTTTGTAAGTGGAACGGGAAAATTACTCTAAATTATGCACTTAATTATGTACACGTGAGTGTGTCTGCCTACCTGGAGGGTACCTGGAGGGTGTTCCGGGGGTCAACACCCCCGCCACCCACTTCTTGACGAGGCCTTCCGGTGGATCAGAGCTTGATCAACCAGGCTGTTACTGCTGGTCTCACGTAGTCCATTGTACGAACCACAGCCAGGGGGTCTATTGGGAATTCTTATGGCTGGTGGGAGGTTGATGAACAGTCTTGGGCCCCGGATACTTATTGTGTTTTCTCTTAGTGTACCAATGGCCCCTACTTTTGATTGGGGGTATGTTGAATCGTCTGCCTAGTCTTTTGCTTTCGTAGGGAGTGATTTCTGTGTGCAGATTAGGGACCATTCCCTCTAGGGTTTTCCAAGTGTATTTTATGGAGTATCTCTCTCGCCTGCTCTCCAGTGAGTACAGGTCAAGTGACTGCAAGCGTTCCCAGTAACTGAGGTGTTTGACGGAACTTATATATGTAGTAAAGGTTATCTGTACGTTCTCTAGATACGCGACTTCACCTGCCTTGAATGAAGCTGTTAATGTACAGCAGTATTCCAGCCTAGAGAGAACAAGCGATATAAAAATGATCTTCACTGGCTTGGTATCCCTTATTTTGAAGGTTCTCACTATCCATTCTATCATTTTCTTCTCAGATGTGATAGTGACACTGTTGTGATCCTTGAAGATTAGATCCCCTGACATTAACACTCCCAATTTCTCCACACTACTTTTCCGCTCTATTGTGTGATCAGAGTTTGTAGTATATTCAGTCCTAGTTATTATTTCCTCCAGTTTTTCAAAATGGAGTAGTTGAAATTTGTCCTTATTGAACATCATATTGTTTTCTGTTGTCCATTGGAAATTGTGGTTTATATCCGCTTGGAGATTTGCTTTTTCCTCGATGGATGAGTCTCATGCAGATTCTGTAAAGGAAGACTCTTTGCTATGGTTTGTATTTATGTTTGTCTTGATATGAGGATGGGGGAGAGTACTGGGCCTTGTGGAGCAGAGTTCATCACTGTGGCAGCTTCCCTCTTAACTCTGTTTACTTCTACTGTTTGTATTCGATTGATTAGAAAGTTGAAGATCCATCTGCCTATTTTGCAAATTATCCTGTTGCATGCATTTTGTATGCTATTAAACTATGATTGCACATGTCAAAGGCTTTTGCAAAATTTGCGTATACTACTTCAGCATCCTGTTTGTCTTCCTGTGCATCCAAGACCATGTCTTAGTGGTCCAGTAGTTGCGAGAGGCACAATCGATCTGCTCTAAACCCGTGCTGCCCTTCGTTGTGCAACTGTTGGGAATTCAAGTGATTTGTGATCAAACGTCTTATAACTCGTTACAATATTTTTATGATGTGGGACGTTAGAGCTATTGGTCTATACTTCTTAGTTATTGCTTTGCTGCCAAATTTATAGAGCGGAGGAATACCCGTTGTTTTTAGCTACTGTGGGATTACACCCGTGGCTATGCTCCCTCCCCAGTTCTTAATGAACACGGAGTTCCGCGAGTCTGGGGCTGAATGTATGGGCATGTTGTCATTGGCATACATGTTGTCATTTGGCATACATTGAGGCTCATTCATGATAAATTCATTTGGATTGTCGAACTTTAGACTGATTAATGGCTTGCTAAACACGAAGTCGTATTGAGAATTCAGTATCTCACTCATTTCTTTGTTGTCATCTGAGTAAGTTCCATCTTGTCTGAGCAAGGGCCCGATACTAGATGTGTTTTTTGCATTTTTTCATCATACGAAAGTTATATTTTGAATTTCTTTCGATTTCACCAATTGCTTTTAGCTCATGTCTCTCCTGGATCCTGTATGAATCATTGAACTTAAGCTCAATAGTTTCCACTTTCCTAGTCAGCGGTTCCTTCCGAATTTCAGATAACTTTGCTCCCTTGAGGAGCTCAGTGATTCCTCGTCTTGTAATAATGTTGGTAAAATTACCGACAATATGTTAGGTAAAAGGACACTAGTGCAACTAATGTGACATTTTATTGTGGCAATATTTCGCTCTCCAGGAGCTTTGTCAAGCCGTTACGGTTGACAAAGCTTCTGGAGAGCGAAACGTTGCCACAATAAAATATCACATTAGTTGCACTTGCGTACTTTTACCTAGCATTCTTCGCCTTCTCCTGTACAGGGAGTCTCTCTCCCTCTCTAATTTACTTCGTCTGTTCCTTTTTCTTAGGGGAATTTACCTAGAACGTACTTCAGCTGCCAGGAAGTTCCTTTGAAGGCACTGGTTTGGGTCCATGTTATTCAAGATATCTTCCCAACATGTTTCACTTAGGACTTTATCTGATCCCAAATAATGTTGTTGTTTTGAAGTTGGGTTTGGTGAAGGCATCCTCGTAGTAGTATGCTGGTCAACAACCCTCTGTATATAAGTCTGGACTTCGATTAACCGTTTTCTCTACTGTTCAAATTATGTCCTAGAATTTTTTACTGTTAAAGCCACTGGAGGGCGAAACGTCTACCATAAAGATACCCAGATGTTGCACATGTGTCTTATTTTCATTTGAGGTATATCGCCTCACACAAAAGAAATACAACTCATTGGACAACGGAAAATTGAAACTCCTGTGACTGCCTTCTTGACCTTCCCTGCCTGCCTGACGCCACCCTCATCGCCCCTTCATAGGACCCATGTACCGTCATCCCTGATTACTCTCCATCAACGCCTGCAGTACATCAGTACCACTTGCTCCACAGTGGTTGGGTCACTGATCTTTCTTACCCTCCTCTCCTCCACCATCCCATCCTTTTCCAGCATTTCCATCCTTCCCCTTCCTTATTCCTTTCCCATCTTACCGATGCTCTGGTCGTTAAGTTCAGTTTCAATAACAATATTTTTGTTATTGAAACTGAATTTATTGAATACACCCTCGTGACAGGTTGTAACCAGTGTGTATTGAAGTTTGAATTTCGATTAGGTTTCCATCTAAATTGTGTTTGACATCATTATATATCGTAAGGGATCCTCAATGTTTGAGAATATAAGGGCAAGAACAGCTTCTAGGCTGCTGGTTCCGCTATTATCTGACTTAAGGTGAATTTGTTGCGGAGTCGATTGTGGATTTCGTTTAGAATTAGTCTGTGCTATATACTTTCGTTTTAGTTGTCGTAAATTGAAATCACCATGAAACAAGGAATTTGGGGCTGGATTTGGATGATTTTTCAAGACACTATTCGATTTTCAATAGTGGGACTGCTGGAGACTTATATCTGTGGGCATATATAGAAATGAAATAACTAAATTCTGGTTATAAATTTTTACTGACAAAACTTCAACTACATAATTTGCGGTTTTAAGAAACCTGCTGTAAATGAGTGATTCATTAATATACTGTATGTACATACCAACTCCCTGTCACAACACAGCGGATTGTATCCAGGGAACCAAACTTCACTGTCAAAATAATCTTTGACGTGTGTTTCTGTGAAGGCAGCAAACAATGCATTTGAGTCATTGAAGAAGCCTGTAGAAAATGTTGATAATTTTCCTGTAATCTGTGTAATAATTGAAGGATATAATAGAGGTTATATAAAATACCGTTGGTGTGTAGTGTTGATGTGACTTTTAAAAGATGATATGCCACAGAAGGACCAACATCCCCTATAATTTACTTATTTATGGTTATCAGTTAATTAGGTAAAACGTAATTGTTATAATGTTGGAAAATAATATTCTAATAAAGAAAATGTACCACACACCTGGAAATATCCCAGAATATAATTAAATATGTGTGTAATACAGTTGTTTGGGGAGAGTATCGAATATGGCGTAATGTGAGAACGGGCAGGAATTTGTGGACATTTAATCCAGTGTAATCGGAGCCGATATAAGCCTAGTGTTGTAACAATGGGATAAACAGAGAGACAGTGTATCTAGAAGTATCCAGATATTTAACACAGCTGAATGTGATGCCATATTTACCTGCCATATATAACATCCAGTTTAATATTCTCCTCTCATTGTGTATTGAATTCCATAAAACAGGTAAGGTAACAAGTATTGGCTTATATTTAATATGTTTTATTGTTAGGAGGCGTTAGAATATATCACCAAGAGAATACATTGGTAAGTAATTCATATGTTCTGCATTTATGTTCTTCAAAATGTAATTGAACCACTGTAATATATAATCGTTAATACACACAAAAACATTACTTGAGTTACTTTATGTAGTAACTTAATAATCACTTTTATTCAGTCCACACCTTGCCAGTTAAATAGCTTAATTTTTTTTTCTAGTAATTATTCAGGAATTATTTGTTCCTAATTTAAGGTTCCGAAGTGTGAGTTGGGGAGCTGAGACGGTATGCACTGAAGGAGGGACAATATCAAAGATCTGTTCCTAAAGTCCCACATGTCTCCGAGACACATCAATACAATCTGTTGCAGATATGTCAGAGTTCTCCCCAGTCATGTGGGTGAAAGGTTAATTGAAGATTGTTCTTATAAAAATTCATCCATCAAATATCTCAGAGCCCAAAAATAAACGATATATTGTTGTTGTTCCTTGTTTTTAGACCCTGTATGTCTACCATATTCGTTGTTGTGCTGCATTGCTGTTTTTGTTGATCTTAATATCTGTGGCTCTGAGTAAGACTGACTCCAAGGTGGTGGTACATTCAAATTACTTGGTATTTTTTTCTCGCTTCCTGGCGCTAAAAACATTCTATACTGTTAGTGCCACAAACAACTGGCCGCTCACGAGGCATTACTCGCCTTCTCCATCTCTCTCCAGAAAACCTGATAATGTTTATTGTTAACCGCCGACACATCTCATGGGTGGATGTATTTACAGGTCTTAGCTCGACATGTGTCTTTCAGAGATTTTGGATGGTAGAAATTACATCCATGTCTGCAAGCCTGCCATGGTTTCTTGTACTAGTAGGTCCGTGTCTGCAAGCCTGCCATGGATTCTTGTACTAGTAGGTCCGTGTCTGCAAGCCTGCCATGGTTTCTTGTACTAGTAGGTCCGTGTCTGCAAGCCTGCCATGGTTTCTTGTACTAGTAGGACCGTGTCTGCAAGCCTGCCATGGTTTCTTGTACTAGTAGGACCGTGTCTGCAAGCCTACCATGGTTTCTTGTATTAGTAGGACCGTGTCTGCAAGCCTACCATGGTTTCTTGTACTAGTAGGTCCGTATCTGCAAGCCTGCCATGGTTTCTTGTATTAGTAGGACCGTGTCTGCAAGCCTACCATGGTTTCTTGTATTAGTAGGACCGTGTCTACAAGCCTGCCATGGTTTCTTGTACTAGTAGGACCGTGTCTGCAAGCCTGCCATGGTTTCTTGTATTAGTAGGACCGTGTCTGCAAGCCTACCATGGTTTCTTGTACTAGTAGGTCCGTGTCTGCAAGCTTGCCATGGTTTCTTGTACTAGTAGGACCGTGTCTGCAAGCCTGTCATGGTTTCTTGTACAAGTAGGACCGTGTCTGCAAGCCTGTCATGGTTTCTTGTACTAGTAGGTCCGTGTCTGCAAGCTTGCCATGGTTTCTTGTACTAGTAGGTCCGTGTCTGCAAGCCTACCATGGTTTCTTGTACTAGTAGGTCCGTGTCTGCAAGCTTGCCATGGTTTCTTGTACTAGTAGGACCGTGTCTGCAAGCCTGTCATGGTTTCTTGTACAAGTAGGACCGTGTCTGCAAGCCTGTCATGGTTTCTTGTACTAGTAGGTCCGTGTCTGCAAGCTTGCCATGGTTTATTGTACTAGTAGGTCCGTGTCTACAAGCCTGCCATGGTTTCTTGTACTAGTAGGTCCGTGTCTGCAAGCCTACCATGGTTTCTTGTACTAGTAGGTCCGTATCTGCAAGCCTGCCATGGTTTCTTGTATTAGTAGGACCGTGTCTGCAAGCCTGCCATGGTTTCTTGTACTAGTAGGACCGTGTCAGCAAGCCTGTCATGGTTTCTTGTACTAGTTGGACCGTGTCAGCAAGCCTGCCATGGTTTCTTGTACTAGTAGGACCGTGTCAGCAAGCTTGCCATGGTTTCTTGTACTAGTAGGACCGTGTCTGCAAGCCTGCCATGGTTTCTTGTACTAGTAGGACCGTGTCAGCAAGCCTGTCATGGTTTCTTGTACTAGTTGGACGGTGTCTGCAAGCCTGCCATGGTTTCTTGTACTAGTAGGACCGTGTCAGTACGCCTGCCATGGTTTCTTGTACTAGTAGGACCGTGTCAGCAAGCCTGCTATGGTTTCTTGTACTAGTAGGTCCGTGTCTGCAAGCTTGCCATGGTTTCTTGTACTAGTAGGACCGTGTCAGCAAGCCTGCTATGGTTTCTTGTACTAGTAGGTCCGTGTCTGCAAGCCTGCCATGGTTTCTTGTACTAGTAGGACCGTGTCTGCAAGCCTGCCATGGTTTCTTGTACTAGTAGGTCCGTGTCTGCAAGCCTGCCATGGTTTCTTGTACTAGTAGGACCGTGTCTGCAAGCCTGTCATGGTTTCTTGTACTAGTAGGACCGTGTCTGCAAGCCTGCCATGGTTTCTTGTATTAATAAGACCGTGTCAGCAAGCCTGTCATGGTTTCTTGTACTAGTAGGTCCGTGTCTACAAGCCTACCATGGTTTCTTGTACTAGTAGGACCGTGTCTACAAGCCTGCCATGGTTTCTTGTACTAGTAGGACCGTGTCTGCAAGCCTGCCATGGTTTCTTGTACTAGTAGGTGCGTGTCTGCAAGCCTGATATGGTTTCTTGTACTAGTAGGTCCGTGTCTACAAGCCTGCCATGGTTTCTTGTACTAGTAGGTCCGTGTCTACAAGCCTGCCATGGTTTCTTGTACTAGTAGGTCCGTGTCTGCAAGCCTACCATGGTTTCTTGTACTAGTAGGTCCGTGTATGCAAGCCTGTCATGGTTTCTTGTACTAGTAGGACCGTGTCTACAAGCCTGCCATGGTTTCTTG
This sequence comes from Cherax destructor, assembly GCA_009830355.1. Classification (NCBI taxonomy): domain Eukaryota; kingdom Metazoa; phylum Arthropoda; class Malacostraca; order Decapoda; family Parastacidae; genus Cherax; species Cherax destructor. The sequence goes on from WNWK01003536.1 coordinate 138,835, forward strand.
TACTAGTAGGACCGTGTCAGCAAGCTTGCCATGGTTTCTTGTACTAGTAGGACCATGTCTGCAAGCCTGCCATGGTTTCTTGTACTAGTAGGTCCGTGTCTACAAGCCTGCCATGGTTTCTTGTACTAGTAAGACCGTGTCAGCAAGCTTGCCATGGTTTCTTGTACTAGTAGGACCATGTCTGCAAGCCTGCCATGGTTTCTTGTACTAGTAGGACCGTGTCTGCAAGCCTGCCATGGTTTCTTGTACTAGTAGGTCCGTGTCTGCAAGCCTGCCATGGTTTCTTGTACTAGTAGGACCGTGTCTGCAAGCCTGTCATGGTTTCTTGTACTAGTAGGACCGTGTCTGCAAGCCTGCCATGGTTTCTTGTATTAATAAGACCGTGTCAGCAAGCCTGTCATGGTTTCTTGTACTAGTAGGTCCGTGTCTACAAGCCTACCATGGTTTCTTGTACTAGTAGGACCGTGTCTGCAAGCCTGCCATGGTTTCTTGTACTAGTAAGACCGTGTCAGCAAGCTTGCCATGGTTTCTTGTACTAGTAGGACCATGTCTGCAAGCCTGCCATGGTTTCTTGTACTAGTAGGTCCGTGTCTACAAGCCTGCCATGGTTTCTTGTACTAGTAGGTCCGTGTCTGCAAGCCTGCCATGGTTTCTTGTACTAGTAGGTCCATGTCTACAAGCCTGCCATGGTTTCTTGTACTATTAGGTCCGTGTCTACAAGCCTGCCATGGTTTCTTGTACTAGTAGGTCCGTGTCTGCAAGCCTACCATGGTTTCTTGTACTAGTAGGTCCGTGTCTACAAGCCTGCCATGGTTTCTTGTACTAGTAGGTCCGTGTCTGCAAGCCTGCCATAGTTTCTTGTACTAGTAGGACCGTGTCAGCAAGCCTGCCATTGTTTCTTGTACTAGTAGGTCCGTGTCTACAAGCCTGCCATGGTTTCTTGTACTAGTAGGTCCGTGTCTGCAAGCCTGCCATGGTTTCGTGTACTAGTAGGTCCGTGTCTGCAAGCCTGCCATGATTTCTTGTACTAGTAGGACCGTGTCTGCAAGCCTGCCATGGTTTCTTGTACTAGTAGGTCCGTGTCTGCAAGCCTACCATGGTTTCTTGTACTAGTAGGTCCGTGTCTGCAAGCCTGCCATGGTTTCTTGTACTACTAGGTCCGTGTCTGCAAGCCTACCATGGTTTCTTGTACTAGTAAGACCGTGTCTGCAAGCCTGCCATGGTTTCTTGTACTAGTAGATCCGTGTCTACAAGCCTGCCATGGTTTCTTGTACTAGTAGGTCCGTGTCTGCAAGCCTACCATGGTTTCTTGTACTAGTAAGTCCGTGTCTGCAAGCCTACAATGGTTTCTTGTACTAGTAAGTCCGTGTCTGCAAGCCTGCCATGGTTTCTTGTACTAGTAGGTCCGTGTCTGCAAGCCTACCATGGTTTCTTGTACTAGTAGGTCCGTGTCTGCAAGCCTACCATGGTTTCTTGTACTAGTAGGTCCGTGTCTACAAGCCTGCCATGGTTTCTTGTACTAGTAGGTCCGTGTCTGCAAGCCTACCATGGTTTCTTGTACTAGTAGGACCGTGTCTGCAAGCCTGCCATGGTTTCCTGTACTAGTAGGACCGTGTCTGCAAGCCTGCCATGGTTTCTTGTACTAGTAGGACCGTGTCTGCAAGCCTGCCATGGTTTCCTGTACTAGTAGGACCGTGTCTGCAAGCCTGCCATGGTTTCCCGAGATCGTAACGTAATTTGTTCATGTGTTTGTTCTTGTACAGTTATAACAATTGTGTTGGTATCAGTTCCCAAGATTAAAACTAAACTGTTTGTTGGTAAGATTGTTTACTGATGTAAGAACAAATTATAAGTGGATCTTTCTTACAAGATATAGAAGCCACATTTTAAATGATAAAGCTCCACTGTGGGTGATAAAGCTCCACTGTGGGTGATAAAGCTCCACTGTGGGTGATAAAGCTCCAATGTGGGTGATGAAGCTACAATGTGGGTGATAAAGCTCCACTGTGGGTGATAAAGCTCCACTGTGGGTGATGAAGCTCCACTGTGGGTGATGAAGCTACACTGTGGGTGATGAAGCTACACTGTGGGTGATGAAGCTATACTGTGGGTGATGAAGCTCCACTGTGGGTGATGAAGCTCCACTGTGGGTGATGAAGCTCCACTGTGGGTGATGAAGCTCCACTGTGGGTGATGAAGCTCCACTGTGGGTGATGAAGCTACACTGTGGGTGATGAAGCTACACTGTGGGTGATGAAGCTACACTGTGGGTGATGAAGCTCCACTGTGGGTGATGAAGCTCCACTGTGGGTGATGAAGCTCCACTGTGGGTGATGAAGCTCCACTGTGGGTGAAGCTCCACTGTGGGTGATGAAGCTACACTGTGGGTGATGAAGCTCCACTGTGGGTGATGAAGCTCCACTGTGGGTGATGAAGCTCCACTGTGGGTGATGAAGCTCCACTGTGGGTGATGAAGCTCCACTGTGAGTGATGAAGCCTTGCTGTGGGTAATATATCTCCACTGTTTGGAAATAAATGTCCACTGTGGTTAATAAAGCTTCTCTCTGGGTAATAAAGCTCCAATGTGGATAATAAAGCTCAGCTGTGGTAAAGCTCGACTATGGGTAAAAAAGCTCTAATGTGGATAATAAAGCTCAGCTGTAGTATTGAAGCTCCACCGTAGGTAATTAATCTTCATTGTGGGTAATAAAGCTCAGCTGTAGTATTGAAGCTCCACCGTAGGTAATTAATCTTCATTGTGGGTAATAAAGCTTCATTGTGGGTTAACACAACTTCCTTGTGGGTAATAAAGCTCCATTGTTAGTTATGAAGCCTCAAGTGAGTGATGAAGCTCCACTGTGGGTAATAAAGCCCAACTGACGATTATAGTAACACTGCAATAAAGCCCCACTTTGAGTAATAAAGCCCCACTGTGGGAGAACCTTCACTGTGAGTGATGAACCTCCACTGTGGGTGAAGCCTTACTGTGGGGTAATAAAGCTCCATTGTGGGTAATAAAGTTACACTGTGGCTAATAAAGCTCCTTCGTAGGTAATAAAGCTTCGTCTAATCCACTGTGTGTTATAATAAAGCTCAAATATGGGTACTAAAGTTCCACTGTGGGAAATAAAGCTCCATTTTGGGTTATTAAGCTTCCCTTTGGGTAATATAGGTAAACTGTGGGAAATAAAGCTCCACTGTTGGAAATAAAGCTCCATTGTTAATAAAGCTCTTCTGTAGTAATGAAGCTCCACTGTGGGTGAAACACCACTGTAGGTGAAGTCTCACTGTGGGTGAAACACCACTGTAGGTGAAGTCTCACTGTGGGTGAAACACCACTGTAGGTGAAGTCTCACTGTGGGTGAAACACCACTGTAGGTGAAGTCTCACTGTGGGTGAAACACCACTGTAGGTGAAGTCTCACTGTGGGTGAAACACCACTGTAGGTGAAGTCGTCTCACTGTGGGTGAAACACCACGGTAGGTGAAGTCGTCTCACTGTGGGTGAAACACCACGGTAGGTGAAGTCGTCTCACTGTGGGTGAAACACCACGGTAGGTGAAGTCGTCTCACTGTGGGTGAAACACCACGGTAGGTGAAGTCGTCTCACTGTGGGTGAAACACCACGGTAGGTGAAGTCGTCTCACTGTGGGTGAAACACCACGGTAGGTGAAGTCGTCTCACTGTGGGTGAAACACCACGGTAGGTGAAGTCGTCTCACTGTGGGTGAAACACCACGGTAGGTGAAGTCGTCTCACTGTGGGTGAAACACCACGGTAGGTGAAGTCGTCTCACTGTGGGTGAAACACCACGGTAGGTGAAGTCGTCTCACTGTGGGTGAAACACCACGGTAGGTGAAGTCGTCTCACTGTGGGTGAAACACCACGGTAGGTGAAGTCGTCTCACTGTGGGTGAAACGCCACGGTAGGTGAAGTCGTCTCACTGTGGGTGAAACACCACGGTAGGTGAAGTCGTCTCACTGTGGGTGAAACACCACGGTAGGTGAAGTCGTCTCACTGTGGGTGAAACACCACGGTAGGTGAAGTCGTCTCACTGTGGGTGAAACACCACGGTAGGTGAAGTCGTCTCACTGTGGGTGAAACACCACGGTAGGTGAAGTCGTCTCACTGTGGGTGAAACACCACGGTAGGTGAAGTCGTCTCACTGTGGGTGAAACACCACGGTAGGTGAAGTCGTCTCACTGTGGGTGAAACACCACGGTAGGTGAAGTCGTCTCACTGTGGGTGAAACACCACGGTAGGTGAAGTCGTCTCACTGTGGGTGAAACACCACGGTAGGTGAAGTCGTCTCACTGTGGGTGAAACACCACGGTAGGTGAAGTCGTCTCACTGTGGGTGAAACACCACGGTAGGTGAAGTCGTCTCACTGTGGGTGAAACACCACGGTAGGTGAAGTCGTCTCACTGTGGGTGAAACACCACGGTAGGTGAAGTCGTCTCACTGTGGGTGAAACACCACGGTAGGTGAAGTCGTCTCACTGTGGGTGAAACACCACGGTAGGTGAAGTCGTCTCACTGTGGGTGAAACACCACGGTAGGTGAAGTCGTCTCACTGTGGGTGAAACACCACGGTAGGTGAAGTCGTCTCACTGTGGGTGAAACACCACGGTAGGTGAAGTCGTCTCACTGTGGGTGAAACACCACGGTAGGTGAAGTCGTCTCACTGTGGGTGAAACACCACGGTAGGTGAAGTAGTCTCACTGTGGGTGAAGCACCACTGTATGCAGTGATGCCTATCGACGCTCACTGCCTAAGACCATGAAGCCCACCTTTTTTTCTCCTCTCTGTATGAAGTTTTTTCTTCATGTCCACATGTGTATATGTATGTTTTTATTTTGTGTTCTGTGCACTGTTCCTGCGGGAGAGAGACAGAGTTTTTGTTACTGCCAGTCATGGTCAGGGTCGACCATGGTTGCGTGGCCGAGCGATGTAGACAGCCTGTACTGTCTGCATAGACAGAATATGCTGACTGCCGTCTGAGTTCATATTTCGTGCCATGCTTGTGCTGCCACCTATAGGCCCATACCCACTTCAGTCTGCCCCACCATGCTCCGTCCTCACTTCTGGTCCAGGCATCCTACTCCTCTCTCCCGAGCAATGCCCATGGCCCTCCCGAGCCATGGGCATACACTGCTGTGTACCCTCACGCTATTGCAAATAATGTAAGAAGCCTCCGAAGCCTTATCATTACTACCCCGCATTTGCCTGACGACGCAACGAAATCCTTTAGAAAACATAGGTGAAGCCTCACTATGGGTGAAGCCTCACTGTGGGTGAAGCCTCACTGTGGGTGAAGCCTCACTGAGGCCTGGTCACAGACCGGGCCACAGGGCGTTGACCCCTGAAACTCTCTCCAGGTAAACTCCAGGTGGGTGAAGCACCACTGTAGGTGAAGAGTATCTGTGGGTGAAACACCACTGTAGGTGAAGCCTCACTGTGGGTGAAGCACCACTGTAGGTGATGAAGCACAAATGTGGGTAATAAAGCTTCAATTTGGTTAATAAAGCTGCACTGTGGTTAATAAAATTCCAAAGTGAGAAACAAAACTCCAATGTAGGTAATAAATTTCCACTGTGGGGTAATAAATTTCCACTGTGGGGTAATAAATTTCCACTGTGGGGTAATAAATTTCCACTGTGGGGTAATTAAGCTCCACTGTGGGGTAATAAAGCTCCACTGTGGAGTAATAAAGCTCCACTGTGTGGTAATAAAGCTCCACTGTGGGTAATAAAGCTCCACTGTGGGGTAATAAAGCTCCACTGTGGGAAGGCTCATAAAATTAAGGCTTCCCATGAAGGACTATTGTATTAACAGTAATTACCTGTTTGAGCAAAATATTATCTGTTAATAATTTCATGGTTTTTATTTTATCAAATAAAAAATCACTACCTTTTCTTTCGTTATTTACAAAAATCCGAACACTGAAACATGACGTCCAGTTTTTTTTTTACGTTGTAACATGACATGACATGACATGACATATCATGACATGACATGACATGACATGACATGACATGACATGACATGCTGTACACATATCTGTTCTATTTTTTTAGGTTATATTATTTTTCATGTTTTTTTGCGCTCTTGCTTCACGCAAGGAGGGCCCGGGTTCAATTCCCGGCGGGACCGAAACATTTCGAAGTGTTTCCTTACACACACACACACACACACACACACACACATACAACAGGCCTACTGTCTAATCGACATGTGCCTAGGACAAAATGGTAACTAACTAACACTGGGGCCGGGGCCAGGAGCTGTGACACGACCTCTGCAACCACAACTAGGTGAGTACTGTGTGTGTGTTGTATATATATATATATATATATATATATATATATATATATATATATATATATATATATATATATATATATAATATATATATATATATAATATATTATATATATATAATATATTATATATATATAATATATTATATATATATAATATATTATATATATATATATATTATATATATATATATATATATATATATATATATATATATATATATATATATATATATATATATATATATATATATATATATATATAATAGGTAAAACTAGTCAATTAGGAAGAACTCATTTAAAATTAAGTCCTTTCTAAAATTTTGTTTTATACGATTAAATATATATTATTTTCATTTATGTTAATATAAAAATTAATAATTTTGTACCAAAAGAACATTAGAAAACTTACCTAACCTTATTATAACAATTGCAATTTAATTTAGTCTAATCCAACTAAATGTATTTTAGATAAGTTTACAATAATTTAATAATAAACAAACACAATGAAATATATTTTTTTTCCTTAGGTTCAGAATGATTTTTGCGAAATTTTTGCATACACAAATTTTCGCTTGTCTTATTCGGCAAGAAGAGCGTTGCTATTTAATCTGAAATTGTCTCTTACTGAGGTAGGGTACTCCCCCGAATAAAACAGAAGAACCACTTTCATCATCATTCACTTCATCACGGTCTTACTAGAGTGGCGCCGATACTACAGTTCAAAACTGCAAATATCTCCACCTTTACTTTAGAGTGCAGGCACTGTACCTCCCACCTCCAGGACTCAAGTCCGGCTATCCGGTTTCCCTGAATCCTTTATGCATGTTACCTTGCTCACACTCCAACAGCTTGCTGGATGTCTAAGCCCTTCCCACGGAAAACTTCCAACCTTTCCTAGGACGACCCCTACCCCGCCTTACCTCCACTATAGATATAAATGTCCTACAAGCCATCCTACTGTGTTTCTTCCTCTCTAAATATCCAGACTATCTCAACCCTTATTCTGGATAATACTTTAAGTAACTACACACCACCACCTCTCTAAACTACGAATTCTCTACATTATATTTACACGACACACTGCTAGCAGACATCTCCACTTCCTCCAGCCTTCTCCTTGCTGCAGACATACACCACCCATGCTTCACACCCATTTAAGAGGGTTGCTATCCCTATACTCTCATACATTCCTCTTTTCTATGGTTCACCTCGTCTTTCATAGACCCATCTGCTGTCAAGTCCACTCCCAAATATCTGTATACATCCACTACCTCCATACTCCCTCCTTCTAATCTGACATCTAATCTTTTATTACCTAAATTTTTTATCCTCATCACCTTGCTCTTTTCAATGTTCTCTTCTAATTTCCTTCTTTTACATACCCTACTAAATTTGTCTACCAACATTTGCAACTTTTCTTCAGAACCTCCGAGAAAGTGTCACTAGTAAAAAGCAACTGTGATAACTCCCACTTTGTGTTAGATTCTTTATCTTGTAATCTCACACCTTTCGCAACACCCGAACATTCACTTCTCTTAAAACACTAATTATAAATATATTAAACAAAAATGATGACAACAAGCATCCCTGTCCTATTTTACTGGAAAATAATTTCTCTAGCTCCTACATACCCTAACCTGTGCCTCAATATACTCTAAAAAAATCTCTTAACTGCTTTCACTAACCTAGAACCTATTCCATACATTTGCAACATCTGCCACATTGGTTCCCTACCCACCCTATCATGTCTTTTCTAAATCCATAAATGCAACGAATTTCTTTTTACCCTTATCTAAATAGTGTTCACTTATATGTCTGAATGTAAACACTTGGTCTGCACATACCCCTACCCTTCCTAAAGCCTTGTTCATCTGCGATCCTGTTCTTCTTTTCCTTAATTCTTTCTATAATAACTCTATCATACACCTTACCAGGTATACTGAACAGGCTTATTTCCAAATAATTCTTGTACTCTCTTGTGTCCCCTTCGCCTTTATATAAAGAAACTATGAATGCTTTCTGTCAGTTCTCATGTACCTTACCCTCTTTCATACATTTATTAAATAAAAGCACCATTCATTCCAAAATTCTGTCTTTCAATCACAGCTGCTTTACCCCCTTTCATTTTACACACAGCTTCACACACCTACCCACACTCACATCTGGCACTTCCTCGCTCCTAAAAGATGTTATGTCTTCCTTTCCAATGCATGAAATCACAGCTTTCCTCTCTTCATCAACATTTAACAATTACTCAGTATATATAGGTGAGCAAGAAAATAGAAGAGGGCAGCATAGTGGGGGCAATCAGAATTATCACCAGTGAAGATACAGTTGCTCCCAGGGATGCTGACACTGCTGAAGCACTTGGAAAGCACCCTGCCAGGGAAACCAGGGGCACCAACAGTTCCTACACCTCTGTCCCCACTGTGGAACCACTGATTGTGCAAGACTCAGACATTTACAAAGCAATAATGTCATTCCCGTCCGGCTCTGCTGGGGGTTACACTGGAATAAGGCCACAGCATTTAAAGGAAATGGTTAATGCAGTTATCGGGGAGATTGCAGAGACACTGCTTTCAGAGATCACAAGGTTCGTCAACAATTCCTTGGCTGGTCTGATTCCTGACGAAATTAAACCTTTCTTTTTAGGTGCATCACTTTGTGCCCTTAAAAAGAAGGATGGAGGAATTAGGCCAATCGCAGTGGGCAACACGTTTCGCCGCCTCGTTTCTAAAGCTGCTGTCAGAAGTATTCGCGCAGAGGCGGCCATCATGCTTCAACCAAACCAACTTGGCTTTGGGATCTCTCAAGGAAGTGAAGCAGCGGTTCATGCAACAAGGGCGTATATCGACAACCTGCCTGAGGACAATGCAGTGGTTAAATTAGATTTCAAGAATACATTTAATCTCCTGAAAAGAGACGTAGTATTAGCAGCTGTACAAGAACATTTTCCAGGTCTCTTCCCTTTTGTTTCAGCTGGGTATAGCAAGGAATCAATGCTCCTGTTTGGAGAGCATGAAATCACATCATCAGAGGGTGTCCAGTAAGGGGACCCTCTCGCACCATTTCTCTTCTGTATAGCAGTTAGGGAAATCAGTCAGACTAACCAGTGGCACACTAGCAGGTACAAAGGAGTCCCTTCTAGATCTTACACAGGTGATGACACGGGGACAGGAAATGGGTCTCATCCTGAATCCATCCAAATATGAAATCATCTCAGTCAATCAACAAGTGATAGATGCAGTGAGATCAAAACTACCAGGAGCAACAGTCATTGCCCCTACAAATAGTGTCTTGCTTGGAACACCTCTGGGAAGCGATGCCATTGACACACTTCTCAGGAAGAAACTGGAAGAATTAAGGAGAATGGAACAGCGAATAGGCAATCTTGACACCCACAATGCCTTGTACCTTCTCACAAAATGCTCGAGTCTGCCCAGGTTGACATATTTCCTAAGATGTGCTCCTTCATATGATAACCTTATACTTCACGAAATATGACAGCATCCTGAGGCAGATTTTTACTAAAGTACTTAACCTTACTCTAGAAGATGGGCAGTGGGACCAAGCTACACTCCCAGTCAGACTAGGTGGCATTGGTGTCCGCAAGTCATCACAGATTGCGCTACCTGCTTTCCTGAACAGCAGCGATTTTTCCTGAACATCTTAGGGACAAGATTGGAGTCCAGTACCAAAAGTTCATAGATTATCTGGGATAATCTAACAGGCTCTGAAACCAAACCTGCTCCCCCCAACAACTACAAACAGTCGCACTGGGATGGCCCAATAGTGGGAAATATAGCCTCAGCAATGCTTCAGTGTGTGTCAGGGAAGGATAAAGCCCGCCTCCTGACAGTGAGAGCTCCTCAAGCAGGGTACTTTCTGTTCGTTGTTCCCAACTCCAGCCTTGGCACACGCCTCAACCCACAGACCATCCAAATTGGTGTTGCCCTTCGACTTGCCGCTCCTATTCTCGCCGAACACAGTTGTATTTGTGGCAGTGAAGCAGCAGACCGATTCGGGTACCATGGTCTTGTGTGTCGTAAATCCGAGGAGGTTAATAACATTATCAAGAGGAGCCTCACAACAGCCGGATGCCCAGCAGTAAGGGAGCCACCCCAGCTATGCAGAAGACTCCTCCGATGTGAAACTGTTCTACAGCCCTGGAGCTGTTCTACAGCCCTGGAGCTGTTGAGGGAAACGTAAGCGTGAGAATAATTGCCCCTGAGGAGCGTTGTGTCAATGTATTATTCAGTAACTGAATGTTGATTTCACGTACGGTTTTTGGGCTCACTGTCCCGCCGATTACGGTTTAAACAGTAACTTCTAATAAGTATTAACTAGCTATCTGCTGCGCAGCTGACTGAACCGGTGTCATATCTTATTAGACGTACCTGGGTATTTGTAGGTGACCCACAACTTTATCGTTGTCTTGACTGAAGCAGAAGTGTCCTACGGTGCACTGTTAGTCTACATAGTTCCCAATACACACTGTTCACTACTCTGTCTTTCATTCTTTTTATTCTTACAGTAATGTCACTACAGGAAGCTAAGCACACTGCAATGTTATTGTTCTACTGTGAATGTTGAGATTGTCTTTGATGTACAAAAACGAGCGGATCACTGTTCTTTGTTCGTTATCCCGTGTTTCCCCTGCCACGGTTTCAAGCAATCTGCCCTGCGGTGCGCCCTCTCCGCCCTCGCTTGCCCTCACTGCTGATTGCAGAATTATTTGCCTTCCTTGCTACACACTGCGACAGATTTCTTGTTGTCTGGGCATACACGATAGTTTATGATAGCTTTAACTTGTAAATAAAGTGGTTGCAGGGTTCTCCTTAATTTTCCTGCTACGGTAAGTCATTTTCTCTCATTAACCCACACTATGGTTGCAACACTGGTCTCTTGCAAGGAGTCACGTGACTTACTGTGACGCTCTGGTACGAACATGTGTTACAGATTAAATTGTTGATCGGAAGCAAGAGAGGCTATCAGTGCCCCTGGAGGGCTGATTCCCTCAGGGAGCTGAAAGGGGCTGAAGGGCTGATGCTCCTCCCTTTTCTAGAGAATTTTTCTCCACAGTACTGTACATCTAGTAATATTGTATCTGTTGTATATATTTCTGTTCTCTCTCGTTGCTTTGTTGGCTAGTGCAGATTTGATCCTGTTGTGTGAAATACTGGTTTGTTTTCTTCAACTGCTATGTATTTCAGTTCCTCAAGTTGATTTTCCTTATTTGCCCTTCCGATTTTTTTTTCTCTGCCTAAGAATTTTTTTCGTTACTCTTCCTTCGTTTGAATGATTTGCATTTTTAGCTTTGTGTTGTTTTCATGTGGAATTTTGGGCAACTAAGGTCATGATAATCTCCGTTCTGTACTGATGATTCACATATCTCATAGAATTAACAATATTAAACCGACGCTCTTGTTTTTGTAGCATATTTGATTTTTTTTTTTTCGATATGTGGATTTCTAGACAGCCTTCCATATTAGCAGAAACCTTTGACACAGTACTTATTATATCTCATCTCTCTCAGTTTTGCTCTGGGTTTTCCCATCTATTTTCATCTGAATATATTTCCTTAGACTGTTTTGTTTTATGTATTTGTGGTGCGAGACGAGAGCTGGTGGGAGGCCACCATGACATCCCAACAACGATGTATTGGGCCTAATAATTGCATTATAATGCAGTTTTTTGGGGGGTTATAAATTAAGAAATTTTGACTCGGTTTTCATTTCTCCCTGTTATGGTTATTACATTTGTCTTATAATTTATTTATATTTGGTGGCAGATATCATTCATTATTTATGTACATTATTTATTTATATTCTCATTCCTGAAATTAAATAATTATTGTATTATTATATTAATTTTTTTTCCATTAATTCAATTTTTTCTCAAACCGGTCATTACAACATGTTCATCTTCTATTTCTCAAATAAATCATGACAAAGAGACAGGTGACAAAATTCATCCAGTGTATAAGGGATTTATCATACGAAAATATTGTGAGCCCTTAACCCCCACTTTCTTGAAAGACAAGGAATGAGGGACATGTCTTAAAGTATGCAAGGGGAAGACAAGATAAATAGAGGAGATATAAAGTACTAAGGTTATCCAATCATGGAAGAACATGTAATAATGGATTTAAATTTGTAAAGTTTTGAATTAGGAAGGATGTGAGAAAGTATTACTTCTCAAATAGAGCTGTAGATGAGTGGCACAGTGTGCCATCTAGGATCATTGATGGTAATTTCTTAGGCAGCTTTAGGAATAGGTTGGACATACATGTTGGGAGGAATGGTTTGATTTGCCAAGTATGAGCCAGCAGGCTTGTTGCAGTGTTCCTCCATTCTTATGGTCTTATTATTGCCTCTTCCTGTTGTTATTCGATCACTGCCATGCCTTGCTCTTTACGTCATTTTTGCCTTTTATTTTGTACATGGTTTTTACACAATTATAAGCTGCGTCCATCCATACCTGCATTATTTCCCCCACTCATATATTCTTAGTAAGGACTCTTAAGAAAGCCCATTTTTTTAAGACTTAAAAATGAAAGCCAGAGGAGAAAGCAAAAGTAACAGCAGTAAAATGATAACAGAAGTAACATGATAACAGCAGTAAAATGATAACGGAAGTAACATGATAACAGAAGTAACATGATAACAGAAGTAACATGATAACAGAAGTAACATGATAACAGAAGTAACATGATAACAGCATGATTTGCATTTTTAGCTTTGTGTTGTTTTCATGTGGAATTTTGGGCAACTAAGGTCATGATAATCTCCGTTCTGTACTGATGATTCACATATCTCATAGAATTAACAATATTAAACCGACGCTCTTGTTTTTTTAGCATATTTGATTTTTTTTTTTCGATATGTGGATTTCTAGACAGCCTTCCATATTAGCAGAAACCTTTGACACAGTACTTATTATATCTCATCTCTCTCAGTTTTGCTCTGGGTTTTCCCATCTATTTTCATCTGAATATATTTCCTTAGACTGTTTTGTTTTATGTATTTGTGGTGCGAGACGAGAGCTGGTGGGAGGCCACCATGACATCCCAACAACGATGTATTGGGCCTAATAATTGCATTATAATGCAGTTTTTTGGGGGGTTATAAATTAAGAAATTTTGACTCGGTTTTCATTTCTCCCTGTTATGGTTATTACATTTGTCTTATAATTTATTAATATTTGGTGGCAGATATCATTCATTATTTATGTACATTATTTATTTATATTCTCATTCCTGAAATTAAATAATTATTGTATTATTATATTAATTTTTTTTCCATTAATTCATTTTTTCTCAAACCGGTCATTACAACATGTTCATCTTCTATTTTTCAAATAAATCGTGACAAGAGACGGGTGACAAAATTCATCCAGTGTATAAGGGATTTATCATACGAAAATATTGTGAGCCCTTAACCCCCACTTTCTTGAAAGACAAGGAATGAGGGACATGTCTTAAAGTATGCAAGGGGAAGACAAGATAAATAGAGGAGATATAAAGTACTAAGGTTATCCAATAATGGAAGAACATGGAATAATGGATTTAAATTTGTAAAGTTTTGAATTAGGAAGGATGTGGGAAAGTATTGGTTCTCAAATAGAGCTGAAGATGAGTGGCACCGTGTGCCATCTAGGATCCCTTGGGTATGACCTACTTCCACTGGGGAATCCCGCCTACCAGCTGACGCCTATTTAAGCGCAAACCTCCTTGCCTGGTCTTCAGAATCTCCACACCAACGGTGTTGAACACACCAACTCCAAGACCGAGGGGCTGATTACCTCATCTTTTGTATATAGTTCTACTCTCTTCAAATTATGTCCTAGAATTTTGCATTGATAAAGCCACTGGATGGCGAAACGTTTACTATAAAGATACCCAGATGTTGCACATGTGTCTAATTTTCAACAATTTCTTAGGCAGCTTTAGGAATAGGTTGGACATACATGTTGGGAGGAATGGTTTGATTTGCCATGTATGAACCAGCAGGCTTGTTGCAGTGTTCCTCCATTCTTATGCTCTTATTATTGCCTCTTCCTGTTGTTATTCGATCACTGCCATGCCTTGCTCTTTACGTCATTTTTGTCTTTTATTTTGTACATGGTTTTTACACAATTATAAGCTGCGTCCATCCATACCTGCATTATTTCCCCCACTCATATATTCTCAGTAAGGACTCTTAAGAAAGCCCATTTTTTAAGACTTAAAAATGAAAGCCAGAGGAGCAAGCAAAAGTAACAGCAGTAAAATGATAACAGATGTAACATGATAACAGCATTAACATGATAACGGAAGTAACATGATAACAGCAGTAACATGATCACCTTTGATACCTTTGATATACCTTTGAAGAGTTTCGAGAGATTCTCTACTCTCTGAGCCCGGCCATGGGACAGGCTCGTCTGGTGCTTGCCTGGTCAACCAGGCTGTTGCTGCTGGAGGCCCGCTGCCCCACATATCAATCACAGCCTGGTTGATCTGGCACCTGGTGAAGATACTTGTCCAGTTTCCTCTTGAAGGCTTCTACTCTTGTTCCAGCAGTGTTTCGGATATCTTCTGGTAAGATGTTGAATAGTCTGGGACCCCGGATGTTGATACAGTGTTCCCTTATTGTCCTCACCGCACCCCTGCTCCTCACTGGGTTTATTTTACACTTCCCCCCATATCTCTCACTCCAGTATGTTATGGCCGTGTGTAGATTTGGGACCAGGCCCTCGAGTACTTTCCAGGTATATATTATCATGTATCTCTCTCTCCTCCGCTCCAATGAGTACATGTTAAAGACTTGAAGGCGTTCCCAGTAATTTAGGTGCTTTACTGGCTCAATGTGAGCCGTACACGATCTCTGTATTTGTTCCAGCTCTGATATTTCTCCTGCTTTGAACGGGGCCGTCAGCACTGAGCAATATTCTAAGTGAGGGAGCACTAGCGATTTGAAGAGTGTCACCATTGGCATTATTTCCCTTGTTTTGAAAGTTCTCAATACCCACCCCGTCATCCTCCTGGCTGTCGTGATTTTCGTTTTGTTGTAGTCTTTAAAAGAAAGGTCAGCTGACATAATTATTCTGCAGTAACATGATAACAGCAGTACCATGATCACAGCAGTAACATTATCACAGCAGTAACATGATCACAACAGTAACATGATCACAGCAGTACCATGATCACAGCAGTACCATGATCACAGCAGTAACATGATCACAGCAGTACCATGATCACAGCAGTACTATGATCACAGCAGTACCATGATCACAGCAGTACCATGATCACAGCAGTACCATGATCACAGCAGTAACATGATCACAGCAGTAACATGATCACAGCAGTACCATGATCACAGCAGTACCATGATCACAGCAGTACCATGATCACAGCAGTACCATGATCACAGCAGTACCATGATCACAGCAGTACCATGATCACAGCAGTACCATGATCACAGCAGTACCATGATCACAGCAGTACCATGATCACAGCAGTACCATGATCACAGCAGTACCATGATCACAGCAGTACCATGATCACAGCAGTACCATGATCACAGCAGTACATGATCACAGCAGTAACATGATCACAGCAGTAACATGATCACAGCAGTAACATGATCACAGCAGTAACATGATCACAGCAGTAACATGATCACAGCAGTAACATGATCACAGCAGTAACGTGATAACAGCAGTAACATGATAACAGCAGTAACGTGATAACAGTAACATGATAACAGTAACATGATAACAGTAACATGATAACAGTAACATGATAACAGTAACATGATAACAGTAACATGATAACAGTAACATGATAACAGTAACATGATAACAGTAACATGATAACAGTAACATGATAACAGTAACATGATAACAGTAACATGATAACAGTAACATGATAACAGTAACATGATAACAGTAACATGATAACAGTAACATGATAACAGTAACATGATAACAGTAACATGATAACAGTAACATGATCACAGCAGTAACATGATCACAGCAGTAACATGATCACAGCAGTAACATGATCACATCAGTAACATGATCACAGCAGTAACATGATCACAGCAGTAACATGATCACAGCAGTAACATGATCACAGCAGTAACATGATCACAGCAGTAACATGATCACAGCAGTAACATGATCACAGCAGTAACATGATCACATCATTAACATAACAGAATTAACATAACAGCATTAACATGATAACAGCATTAACATGATAACAGCATTAACATGATAACAGCATTAACATGATAACAGCATTAACATGATAACAGCATTAACATGATAACAGAAGTAACATGATAACAGCATTAACAGCAGTAACATGATTACAGCAGTAACATGATCACAGCAGTAACATGATCACAGCAGTAACATGATCACAGCAGTAACGTGATAACAGCAGTAACGTGATAACAGCAGTAACAAAACATAAACATAATAACAGCAGCAACATAATCACAGCAGTAGTAACATGATCACAGCAGTACCATGATCACAGCAGTACCATGATCACAGCAGTACCATGATCACAGCAGTACCATGATCACAGCAGTAACGTGATCACAGCAGTAACGTGATCACAGCAGTAACGTGATCACAGCAGTACCGTGATCACAGCAGTACCGTGATCACAGCAGTACCGTGATCACAGCAGTACCGTGATCACAGCAGTACCGTGATCACAGCAGTACCATGATCACAGCAGTACCATGATCACAGCAGTACCATGATCACAGCAGTACCATGATCACAGCAGTACCATGATCACAGCAGTACCATGATCACAGCAGTACCATGATCACAGCAGTACCATGATCACAGCAGTACCATGATCACAGCAGTACCATGATCACAGCAGTACCATGATCACAGCAGTACCATGATCACAGCAGTACCATGATCACAGCAGTACCATGATCACAGCAGTACCATGATCACAGCAGTACCATGATCACAGCAGTACCATGATCACAGCAGTACCATGATCACAGCAGTACCATGATCACAGCAGTACCATGATCACAGCAGTAACATGTTCACAGCAGTAACATGATCACAGCAGTAACATGATCACAGCAGTAACATGATCACAGCAGTAACGTGATAACAGCAGTAACAAAACAATAACATGATAACAGTAACATGATCACTGCAGTAACATGATCACAGCAGTATCATGATCACAGCAGTAACATGATCACAGCAGTAACGGGATCACAGCAGTAACGTGATCACAGCAGTACCATGATCACAGCAGTACCATGATCACAGCAGTAACATGATCACAGCAGTAACATGATCACAGCAGTAACATGATCACAGCAGTAACATGATCACAGCAGTACCATGATCACAGCAGTACCATGATCACAGCAGTACCATGATCACAGCAGTAACATGATCACAGCAGTAGCGTGATCACAGCAGTACCGTGATCACAGCAGTACCGTGATCACAGCAGTCCCATGATCACAGCAGTACCATGATCACAGCAGTACCATGATCACAGCAGTACCATGATCACAGCAGTACCATGATCACAGCAGTACCATGATCACAGCAGTACCATGATCACAGCAGTACCATGATCACAGCAGTACCATGATCACAGCAGTACCATGATCACAGCAGTAACATGATCACAGCAGTAACATGATCACATGAGCACAGTAATATACAGAGGTTTAACAAAATAGTATGAACACCTTGTCCAATAACACATTTATTTTCAATTTTGAGTTGGTCCTCCAATTCATCGAGGAATTGATTCCTATAGCATTGGAACAGTATCCAAGGGAATTTTGAGCCATTCCTCAAGCAAAACCTGTTTTGACTCTTCCGGTGGAAATCGGTTCCTGATTTGCTGTTCCAATTGACCCCACAGGTGCTCGATAATATTTAGATCCGGCGATTGTGGGGGCCAGTCCAAGTGTTCGCCTTCACTTTCATGTTCTTCATGACAATTTTGAACAATTCTAACGGTGTAAATTGGTGCATCATCGTCTTGGAAGGTTGCGCCAAAAGAACCTGTAACACACTTAAATTGTTTATTCGTTCAGTTTAATCAGTAGATGTTCATATTTTGTCCAAACCTGAAGATGAGTTCAGAGAGCTTGTCTTATTCGGGAGTTGGATTCCCATCCTCCTGGTCGAATGGGAAGCTCCCTCTTAGGATGAAGCCCATGGTGCTTCTTGTGTTGCTTCCGGTCGATGACTCTTTTGAGGGTTTGTCTGCGTCAGTAGGCAGACAGGCAGGAGGGTAGCCATTCACGAGGATATTGTTTAATCAACGAAGAATTGCAATATTCATTTTTTATAATGTTCGGTGACTGGGTATATTTGGCCGGCTCAGTCAGGCATATGTCCCACTGATCACTGATGCTCAGTCTCTTTACCTTCGTGTTTTATATTTTATTATTCTTGAGATACTGAATAGAGGTAAGAGTGAGTCTTAAGCCCTACACTGTTGTCCATTGAATAGAGGTAAACAGTACACAAATATGATGTAAATGGAAACGTTATGAAAGCCAGTGGTTTCTTCAGTCCATTACAGAGAAGAACGGTGGTAGATGAGACTGAGGTAATCAGTCCTTCAATCTTGAGATTGATGGACTCATGACGACGTCTCGATCAGTTTAGCATGTGAGAAGAGTGTGTTTATGAAACTGGAAGTGTAGCCAAGACGAGAGAATGAAGTGTGAAGAGTGTAGATTTCTGAGTCAAGGAACTGAGGGTCACAAACACAGAGAGCACAGAGAAAGAGAGAAATAAGAAAAGTTTTCTTGACAGAGAAAACAAGGTAAGAAAAGTAGCGAATGTACACGCCACTGTACATTGGCTTGCGATGAACGGAAAAACAAAAGGCTGTAGCCAAGTGATGGAGATGTTCATCAAGGAAAGGAAGCAAAGAGTTAGATTCCCATTCAACTTTGAAGTGATGGAAGGACCAAGATTGTTAAGGTCATCGAGAAATGGTTGGAAGAGACGAGTCATGAGGCCGAAGAGCAAAGATGTCATCTACATAGCTGAGCCAGAAGGAAGGGCGCACCACAATAGTAGGAAGTAGAATAGTAAAAAGTATTCCATAAAAAGGCTAGCAAGAACATGGGATAGAGGAGAGCCCATAGCAACACCGGTTCCGCCCTCCCTCTCGTATATACACTGGCTCCCTCCCCTTCGTGCTTCTGTGTGACTAATTAATGATCAAACCCGGACCAAAACGTCGTCATGAGTTCTTGTCTCCTACGCGCGGGTTACTTGTATATTGTTCTAGTCATGGTATTGTGCCTTATTATTCCACAGAGGTAAGCTATAAAAGAGGCACTAGTCTTATGGGCACTGCTAGTAAAATGTGCTATGAAATGGGTAGTTTTTATTCGACAAGGAAGTAAATTAATTTCAGTAAAAATGTAAAACAAACTTTATTATATAATATTTTTAGTACATTATAATCATTCTCAGGTAAATCTTTATTTAATTAAAGGTAAGTATATAAAACAAATATTTAATCTTTACACACCTTCCCCAACCTTCCTCTCCCAACCACATTCCCCAACCCTCCTCTCCCCACCACATTCCCCAACCCTCCTCTCCCACCACTTCCAACCTCCTCTCCCACCACTTCCCCAACCCTCTCTCCCACCACTTCCCAACCCTCCTCTCCCCACCACATTCCCCAACCCTCCTCTCCCCACCATTTCCCACCCTCCTTCCACCACTTTCACACCCTCTCCACCCCATTCCCAACTCTCCTATACCTACCTCATTCCCCAATTCTCTCCACCCTATTCCCCAACTCTCCTCTCCTCACCCCATTACCCATCTCTCCTCCCACCCATTCCCAACTCCTTTCCCCAGCCCATTCCCCAACTCTCCCCAGCCCATTCCCCAACTCTCCTCTCCTCACCCAATTCCAAAACTCTCCCCACCCCATTCCAAAACTCTCCTCTCCCCACCCCATTCCCCAACCCTCCTCTCCTCACCCCATTCCCCATCACCACTACCAGACCCCCTACCCGCCCCTTCCCAACACTCTTCCACACCTTTTCTTCCCCACCTTCCTCGCCGTCTGCCAACACTCTTGGACTCTCACCATAAGCGTCCCCCTCACAAAAAAAATCAATGGTGAGTCTCCCAGTCTGTTAGGTATTGTAGTTCTCCTGTCAACCTGTATATAATGACTTGCAGTGAGCGCCCTCCCCACCCCTCACACATGTTGCATCCACTGTTTGAGGCACCTGCCTCACTTCCTCTCTCTTACCATCCACTGTTTGAGGCACCTGCCTCACTTCCTCTCTCTTATCATCCACTGTTTGAGGCACCTGCCTCACTTTCTCTCTCTTACCATCCACTGTTTGAGGCACCTGCCTCACTTCCTCTCTTACCATCCACTGTTTGAGGCACCTGCCTCCACTTTAGCTCCTCTCTCTTACCATCCACTGTTTGAGGCACCTGCCTCACTTTCTCTTACCATCCACTGTTTGAGGCACCTGCCTCACTTCCTCTCTCTTACCATCCACTGTTTGAGGCACCTGCCTCACTTCCTCTCTCTTACCATCCACTGTTTGAGGCACCTGCCTCACTTTCTCTTACCATCCACTGTTTGAGGCACCTGCCTCACTTCCTCTCTCTTACCATCCACTGTTTGAGGCACCTGCCTCACTTTCTCTCTCTTACCATCCACTGTTTGAGGCACTGCCTCACTTCTCTTCTTACCATCCATGTTTGAGCACCTGCCTCCTTCTCTTACCATCCACTGTTTGAGGCACCTGCCTCACTTCCTCTCTCTTACCATTCACTGTTTGAGGCACCTGCCTCACTTTCTCTTACCATCCACTGTTTGAGGCACCTGCTTCACTTTCTCTCTCTTACCATCCACTGTTTGAGGCACCTGCCTCACTTTCTCTTACCATCCACTGTTTGAGGCACCTGCCTCACTTCCTCTCTTACCATCCACTGTTTGAGGCACCTGCCTCACTTCCTCTCTTACCATCCACTGTTTGAGGCACCTGTCTCACTTCCTCTCTTACCATCCACTGTTTGAGGCACCTGCCTCACTTTCTCTTACCATCCACTGTTTGAGGCACCTGCCTCACTTCCTCTCTCTTACCATCCACTGTTTGAGGCACCTGTCTCACTTTCTCTTACCATCCACTGTTTGAGGCACCTGCCTCACTTCCTCTCTCTTACCATCCACTGTTTGAGGCACCTGCCTCACTTCCTCTCTCTTACCATCCACTGTTTGAGGCACCTGCCTCACTTTCTCTTACCATCCACTGTTTGAGGCACCTGCCTCACTTCCTCTTACCATCCACTGTTTGAGGCACCTGCCTCACTTCCTCTCTCTTACCATCCCTGTTTGAGGCACCTGCCTCACTTCCTCTCTCTTACCATCCCTGTTTGAGGCACCTGCCTCACTTCCTCTCTCTTACCATCCACTGTTTGAGGCACCTGCCTCACTTCCTCTCTTACCATCCACTGTTTGAGGCACCTGCCTCACTTCCTCTCTCTTACCATCCACTGTTTGAGGCACCTGCCTCACTTTCTCTTACCATCCACTGTTTGAGGCACCTGCCTCACTTCCTCTTACCATCCACTGTTTGAGGCACCTGCCTCACTTCTCTCTCTTACCATCCCTGTTTGAGGCACCTGCCTCACTTCCTCTCTCTTACCATCCACTGTTTGAGGCACCTGCCTCACTTCTCTCTCTTACCATCCACTGTTTGAGGCACCTGCCTCACTTCCTCTCTCTTACCATCCACTGTTTGAGGCACCTGCCTCACTTCCTCTCTCTTACCATCCACTGTTTGAGGCACCTGCCTCACTTCCTCTCTTACCATCCACTGTTTGAGGCACCTGCCTCACTTTCTCTTACCATCCACTGTTTGAGGCACCTGCCTCACTTCTCTTACCATCCACTGTTTGAGGCACCTGCCTCACTTCCTCTCTCTTACCATCCCTGTTTGAGGCACCTGCCTCACTTCCTCTCTCTTACCATCCACTGTTTGAGGCACCTGCCTCACTTCCTTCTCTTACAATCCACTGTTTGAGGCACCTGCCTCACTTCCTCTCTCTTACCATCCACTGTTTGAGGCACCTGTCTCACTTCTCTCTCTTACCATCCACTGTTTGAGGCACCTGTCTCACTTCCTCTCTCTTACCATCCACTGTTTGAGGCACCTGCCTCACTTCCTCTCTCTTATCATCCACTGTTTGAGGCACCTGCCTCACTTCTCTCTTACCATCCACTGTTTGAGGCACCTGCCTCACTTCCCTCTCTTACCATCCACTGTTTGAGGCACCTGCCTCACTTTCTCTACCATCCACTGTTTGAGGCACCTGCCTCACTTCCCCTCTTACCATCCACTGTTTGAGACACCTGCCTCACTTCTCTCTCTACCATCCACTGTTTGAGGCACTGCCTCACTTCTCTCTTACCATCCACTGTTTGAGGCACCTGCCTCACTTCTCTCTCTTACCATCCACTGTTTGAGGCACCTGCCTCACTTCCTCTCTCTTACCATCCACTGTTTGAGGCACCTGCCTCACTTCCTCTCTTACCATCCACTGTTTGAGGCACCTGCCTCACTTCCTCTCTCTTACCATCCACTGTTTGAGGCACCTGCCTCACTTCTCTCTCTTTCATCCACTGTTTGAGGCACCTGCCTCACTTCCTCTTACCTATCCACTGTTTGAGGCACCTGCCTCTTCTCCTCTTACATCCACTGTTTGAGGCACCTGCCTCACTTCCTCTCTCTTACCATCCACTGTTTGAGGCACCTGCCTCACTTCCTCTCTCTTACCATCCACTGTTTGAGGCACCTGCCTCACTTCCTCTCTCTTATCATCCACTGTTTGAGGCACCTGCCTCACTTGCTCTCTCTTATCCTTCTCTCTTTCAAACACACTTTTCATATATCATTCTTCCATGCACTGATAAGACCTTATTTTTAAGAATAAAAAAAGTCTTTAGATTTTCTACGTAAAAAGCAAGCCACAATACTTCATAAATAATAAAACAAAACAAATGTTTATTAATTGTGCCTTTTGATTAATAATTCTTTTTCATTTTGAAATCTTATATACATAAACCTCTATCTCATAAATCTCTCTGAATATAAAAAATTACACCAATTTTTACGCAGATTTTTTTCACATCTTGGGAAACTGGGACTAGCTTTCCCCCCACACACTTCACTTTCCCCCACACACTTCACTTTCCCCCACACACTTCACTTTCCCCCACACACTTCACGAACTCCAAGTGTCAGGAAAGTGGTTACCGCTACGGTCAGATTTTTTTTTCCATTCTTTTCTCGGGGTTCTTGGTAAATCTTTGATACTTATTTTGACCATAACGACTTTCATCTTGACCCAACAGTGAAGGTAAATGATCTTATTTTTTTACGCATCTTTACAAGAATTAAATTTGTTTCTCTCAAGATTCGTCCTTAACACGCAGTGAGACTCACACCTGTATCTCTTAGCTCATACTTCTGTGACACAGACACCTGCCAAGGCTAGCTAACTCTCATGAACACAAACAACCTGAAGGATCATCATGAGACTCATTCTTTGTCATTCCTCTCATTACATAGAAATGTACTTCACATAACATATGTGGGACCTAACAATTAATCACTAGAGACTTCAACGAAAGGGAGGGAAGAAGTGGTTCTGTTGGTAGCACACTTAGCTCACACACACAAACACACTGAGTGTCCATGGTTCGATCTCCGGTACGGGTGGAAGCGTTGGATATGTTTCTGTACACCTGCTGCCCCTGTTCGACTAGCAGTTAGTAGGTACCTGGGTATTAGTCGACTGGTGTGGGTGGCATTCTGGGGGATGGGAAGTATATCTTACATAAGGCTGGACTTGGAAATTATCAGAGGCAGAGTAATAGCTCCTAGCCTGTACAATTAATTTGTGTAAAAAAATAAGACTCGCTATTAACTAGCACACCCACCCCTCACACACACACACACACACACACACACACACGAGCTGAATGGGAAAAGCCAAACTATAAAAGGGGGGATTACACAGGTATGAGGAACTTCCTGCAGGAGGTTCAGTGTGACAGAGAATTGATGGGAAAGTCAGGAAACGAAATGATGGAATACGTAACAACAAAATGCAAGGAGGCAGAGGAAAGGTTTGTTCCCAAGGGCAACAGAAATAATGGGAAGACCAGAACGAGCCCCTGGTTTACCCGAAGGTGTAGGGAGGCAAACACTAAGTGCACTAGAGAATGGAAAAGTACAGAAGGCAAAGGACTCAGGAAAATAAGGAGATTAGTCGAAGAGCCAGAAACGAATATGCACAGATAAGTAGGGAGGCCCAGCGACAGTACGAAAACAACAGTTTCGGGTCAAGTCTGACCCGAAACTGCTGTATAGCCACATTAGGAAGACAACAGTCAAAGACCAGGTGATCAGGCTGAGGAAAGAAGGTGGGGAACTCACAAGAAACGATCAAGAGGTATGTGAGGAGCTTAACACGATATTTAAGGAAGTATTTACAGTGGAGACAGGAAGGATTCTTGGAATACAGAACAGAGGGGGACATCAGCAAGGAATATACCAACAAGTGTTGGATGACATACAACTGAGGAAGAGGTGAAGAAGCTGTTAAGTTACCTTGATACCTCAAAGGCGATTGAACCGGACAACATCTTCCCGTGGGTCCTTAGAGAGGGGGCAGAGACGCTGTGTGTGCCACTAACCACGATCCTCAATACATCACTCGAAACTGGGCAACTACTTGAGGTATGGAAGACAGCAAATGTAGTTCCCATTTTTAAGGAAACAGAAACGAGACACTAAACTATAGACCAGTGTCAGTGACGTGTATAGTATGCAGTCATGGAGAAGATTATCAGGAGAGTGGTAGAGCACCTGGAACGGAACAAGATTATAAATGACAACCAGCACGGATTCATGGAAGGCAAATCCTGTGTCACAAACCTCCTGGAGTTTTATGACAAGGTAACAGAAGTAAGACACGAAAAAGAAGGGTGGGTTGACTGCATTTTCTTGGACTGCAAGAAGGCCTTCGATGCAGTTCCTTACAAGAGATTAGTGCAGAAGCTAGAGGAGCAGGCACGTATAACAGGAAGGGCACTGCAATGGATCAGAGAATACCTG